>VWZF01003809.1:164884-212141 GCA_013396755.1 Sclerurus mexicanus
GGGAAGGAGAGAGGGAGGGATGGAAGGAGAAGGCAGGGGAAAAGTACCCGGGGAGGGATGGAAGGAGAAGGGAAGGGAGGGGTACCTGGGGAGGGATGGAAGGAGAAGCAGTGTGTGCACCAGGTTTTAAACCCGCAGCACTACCAATGACACCTCCCGGTGCAGCTGCCAGGGTGGGTGGGATGGAGCTGGTGGACGTGATGTTCTTCCGAGGCTCTGCTGCCGCCTGATGCTCTTCTTAAGGGATTTTAAATCAGTGCCACGGGTGACCAGTTTTGATGCCTTGGGCGGGTTTAATCCAAGGAGCAGAACAAGTCAGGTACCCGCACTGATGCCTTCGCAAATCTTGCTGAGCACTTCCAGCATTATGTAAGTGTTATTTTGTCTCTTTGCCTCCCCGGATCGGAGATCATCGGCTGTTAATGGGAAGCAATAGTGGTGCATTGCCTTCACAGAGGGTTGCGAGGATACAGGCATCTGTAATTACGAGGTGCTCAGAAAGTGCCGTAATGGGGCCAACCATGTATTGTGGCAATGCAAATACTCCATAATAATATCTGTGCTGCTTCTAAGAGTCAGTCTCCGACCGCGTTGGTACAGCTGCAGCCGCCTTGCTCGGAGACCGGTCGGGTTAACACAATACAAATAAAAATAAATAGAATAGCCCGGCTGTAGCTGAGCACTGAGAGGGTGTTTTTGCGTCTGGCTCAGACTCGGTCGCGCCGGTTCAAGCTGTCTTAATGTTGGTCACTATCTCCGGGGTTCGTGTCCAACCTGCTCAACTCCTGGAGGTGGGAATATGATGGGTATGGAGAACTGGAAGCCCTCTGTGGATAAGGAGCTCACCGGTGGTCCTGATTAGCTGGCCCTGCCCGAGCACACAAATCCATAAACATCTTTTTGTAAAGGCAGAAACACGCAGTATCGCCCTGTCTCTCATCCATTTTCTCATGCCAATACAGAATCTTATCATAAAATCCCCGAACGGTTTGGGTTGGAAGGGACCCTAAAACTAATCATTCCGCCCCGTGCCGTGGGCAGGGACACCTTCCGCTAGCCCAGGTTGCTCCAAGCCCCGTCCAGTCTGGCCTTGGACACTCCCAGGGATGTGGGTGCCACAAATTCCCTGGGCAACCTGTGCCAGGGCCTCACCACCCTCACAGGGAAGGAATTTTCTTGTATATCAAAGCTCATTTTCCCCTCTTTCAGTCTGAACCCAGTCAATGAATGATCTCTCATTGTAGACCCTCAATCACAGCGTGAAATTCCCAGTAATCACCACCACCATCCTCGCTGTTGTCTCATGAAGGGGAGAGAGCAAAGAAACAACCCCGACCTTGCCTGTTAAAAACATTGTTAGTGTTTTTCATCAATTGTTGGCTCGTTATAGCGGTGCTTGAGTTAAAGGGAGAGAGAAAAAGGCTGGAAATAAGCTGAGAAATAGCCGTGTTAAAGCCCTTCTGCCGGAGCTAAAGGACTCCGGGCCGGGTAATTAAGGAGCCCAGCACTTCCCGCACCCGGGAACCGTGTTCCTGCCTCAGGTGCTCCTCTGCATGTTCAAAGTGCACAGGAATAGATCAGACGGGATTTACTCCTTTCTGCAAGGGCTGCCTCACAAGCCGGGATTATGCGCTGGGAGAGCATCTGATGCGGAATGAAATGAGACGCGGCAAAAAAAGCGCTCCTTCAGAAACACAGGGAAGTGAAGGGCAGGGGATGGGAAGGGGGAAGGAAAAGGGGAAGGGAAGGGAGGAGGAAGAAAAGGGAGGAATGAGGATGTTGTCCTGGCTTCGTGGACAGGATTTCAGTTTGATTGATTGTGAGAGGGGGCTTGAACCTGAAATTCCCAGAAGGAATGCTGACCTGCCGAGTGGGGTGGTGTCTCCTCCTGTAATATTCCTGCCGCGACTCTCTGCCTCTTTGAGCCCTTCTCCAGAGCCCTGTGAGCCCAAGAAAGCAATCTTTGGTTTCAGTGGGCTGAGGACGGCGCCCACAGCAAAAGAAGAGCCCTTATCCTAATAAAATGTGCTGAATCCCCGGGAAGGAGGCCACAGGAGGAAGGGGGGAACCTCTGCAAGGAGAACTGTCTGGGCAAACAGCTCTGCCCTAAGGAAGAGCACAGCCACACACCCTGGGGATGCTTGTATCCCATTTGCCCTCCTTCTGCTGTGACAATTTAAACTCTGGATACAGCTGGAGGTGGGATGCAGTGCGGGAACAAGACCTGGAAGACAACTCCTACTCTCCCAGCTGGGCTTCCCATGCCGGTGGCTCTCAAAACTCTCACGTGCTTGTTTTTTGCAAGGAATTGTAATTTCGGAGGCTTGAAATTCCCATCAGAGGGTTGCGTTTTCCTCCTTCCCATCTCTCCTTCATCCCCAAGCCCGGTTTCTGCCCCCCGGTGCGGCTCGTATGGCAGAGTCGAGCGAGCAGCGCAGCCTCAGGGAGATGATTGACTTCGGAAGCGCTTCGTGCGAGATCTGGGAAGAAAACAAGGGAAAATATGTTATTTTACAACCTTGATACTCCTGACCTCATTGGAAATAAATACACACATAACAGCCTGGAGAAATGGGATGCTGCATTTAATGGAGAGGCAGGGATGGGAGCGCGGGGCTGTGGTGGCCTCGCACGGCTCCGGCGGGTACTACAAGGCTCCGCCGTGGAGTAAAATGCTCGGGATGCTGGAGTATCCACAGACAGAAAGGGAGCAGCCCCGTTTGCCCCATTTTCCTTTCCATCTCCAGCTAGGGGCTCTGGTGCGTCGCCAGATGGGTGATACTGGTGGCACTGGTGCGGAGGTGGAATGGTTTGCTGTGGTCTGGGGGCGTTCAGGGGGAGCTCAGCCCCCAGTGCGATGCAGGAGCTGAAACAAAACCCCTCCATATGCCACGGTCCAGCTGTGCCACCCTCAGAACGCGGAGCATTGGCATTGACACCATCCTGCGCCCAAATTCCCTGGTCCAGGTGGGTGTTGAGGGTGCTGGGGGTGGTGCTGTGCCCGCCCAGCACCGACCAGAGCCCGCCGGGGGTCCCGGGCACCTTGGCTGCCCCTGCCTTCCCTCGTCTCTCTCTGCCATCTGTGCCAGGGTCGTTAAAGGTGTGAATTAGTGCTTGTCGTGGGCGCTACTTAAAGGTAATGAAGTTTACTTGGCTGAGTAAATTACCAGCTCTCTTTAAATGGCCCTTTTTTCCCTTCATTACTATGCAGATGTATGCTAATGCGATGGTCTCCAAACACAACTTTGATGACCTTCTAATTTTTATTTATTTATTTATTTACTTGACGAAGCAGTTTTGGCTGGCAGTGTAATTTAATTAGCATCTCCATTTCGGAGCCTGCCTAGTAGGCAGGGGGGCGGAGCTGGGGGTGCAGAGGGGCTCCCCAAAAGGAGATGGGGAGCTCCCCCCCAAATGGGGGTCGTAGAAGCCCAGAATGGTTTGGGGTCGGCCTTAAAGCCCATCTCGTTCCACCCCCCTGCCATGGACAGGGACACCTTCCACCAACCCAGTGCCCCGTCCAGCCTGGCCTTCCTTCCAGGGATGCAGCAGCCACAGCTTCTCTGCCCAACCTATGCCAGGGCCTGCCCACCCTCACAGGGAAGAATTCCTCCCCAATATCTCATCTAAATCTCTCCTCTTCTAGTTTAAAACCATTGCCCCTTGTCCTATCATTCCATGCCCTTGTAAATAGTCACTCTGTCGGTTTATTATAATCCCTCCTTGGGTATTGGAAGATGCAGGGGGAAGTCTGGCAGGTCTGACCACCCAGGGATGCATTTAGGGAGCGAGATTAATTACACTGAGTTTCTGGGGTGATGCAGAAGAAAAGTGCAGAAAATAATCTGAATAAGAGGAAATCTTTGCGCCTGGGTTGAAGGAGGGCACTGCAGGGAGCATCTCCTGCGGGCAGAGCCAGCCAGTGTGCCACGCTGCCAGCTGTCCCCTGCCCGGGTGGCCGCTGCCAACTCAATATCTGGGTGTGGGGAGCAGCTCGGGGGACAGACCAGCCCCAGCCCTGGGGACAGGGACCTCGAAGGTAGCGTTGTCACCTCTTCTTGTAAAGCGTCTGCCTTCTGCAATGAGTCACAGCTCGGGAGGAGCCTCCGACAGCCCCGGTGATAGATCTGGAATTTCTCTCCTGCAAGGGAACGTGTGGCACAGCAATAATCAGGGGCTGCCTTGGCAAATCAGGTGCTTGGACATGCAGGCAGTGACTGAGTGTCCATGGATAGGCTTGAGAAGGGGAGATTTCCCAAATCCCCTCATTTGTCCCATGCTCTCAAATGCTGCTTTGCCCCTTCCCATGCCCAACCTCCCTGCAGTCCTCTCCCATCCTTCCTCCTTCCCTCCATCCCCGGCTGTACCAGTGCCGGAGGTGCTCTGGGGTGCCCAGACACGGCAGCTCCAGCTGCTGTTGTTTAGGTAGAAGTGTTTACATTTGTTTATCACAAAGACGCCCCTGAGATTTCCCGACTCATCCACAAGCCGGGCGGGAGAGCAGAGCGAGGAAATCTGTGAAAGGAATTCGCCGGTGAAAACACCCCCAAAACCAGCTCCTGGCTGTGTCCTCGGCTTGGAGGTGCAGGGAGTAGGGCTCAGTGTCTGGGTGGGGGCTGTGGGTGATGCTGGGACCCCCCAGCTGGGGCCAGGCGGGACCCATCCATGCTTTTGGGGTGCCTTTGTCATGGGATCAGCCAGTGGTTCACTTGAGGGGCTCATCTTCCCACTGTCACTCGCTGAGCCTGCCATAGGGAGAATCATCATAATAAGAATGATAATATTAATAACAAGAATCAGGCACTGGCAGCTGGACTGCAGCCTCTCCTGCCCATTTGTTCCGCCTGGTTAGAGGCTAATGTGAAACCCGGGGGAGGAGAGCACAGCCCTGAGGGACCTGGCTAGAAGGAGTCTCCCACAGCATCCTTCATCCTCACGGATCCAGAGCCGGGATCTGAGCAGCTCTGAACACCCAGCTGGGCGTGGTGGCCAGGGAAGAGCCTTCAGACATTGGTGCTGTCCTCCAGTGGGTGCAAAGTGTGATGCCCACGCAGTGTAGGGTCACAGGGATGGTCCCTCCATGTCTCTTTGGACCACCTGGAGTTCTCCAGCTGCAAAGAGGATAAGCTCCCCAAGGCCCTCTCTTAGATGCTGTTCAGGCATCTAAGAGGCATCAGGCATCATGCTCCGCTCAGGAAAAGCAAACAGCCCCGTGCCAGGTGGGCAGGGAGCGGGCTGCAGGTGGGCAGGGAGCAGGTTGCACACCTCTTCCCAGCCTCTCATCCCCCCGTTTTGTCCTGGAGCAGCAGCTGGGAAGCACAAAGCCGTTTTGGTGACCCCTGGTCTCCCTCCAGCCCTGGGCTGCATCAGGCCGAGGGGATGCTGGCAGCGAGGAGGTAGTTCAAACTTTTATTGGCGTATTCATGTCCTCCGATTGACTGATAAACTGGCTCCTCATTATGTTTTTGTGTTCTACTCGTCTTTTTAATTAGCCTAAGGGCCTCATTAGCAGCAGCAGCAGCAATGACTCTGTGATCAGCCTTGCCTGGCATCCAACCTGCATAATGTTGCACAGGCTCCTCGCAGAGGGGTTACCTGTGAAGGGGGCACAGCTGCCTCCCTCCTCCTCCCCACACCCTGTCCCTAAGGGAGGGGGCATGGGAACAATCCTGGAGTGGTGGTATTGGCTTCATGATGGGATTGCTGCAAAAAAAGAGGATGCAAATGTCAAAATGCTGCTCAGAGCTTCTAAGTCCTCTGCTGTTCTCCTCTCCTAATTTATACGGGGTTGTGGTTTATGCTTCAGTTTTCCTGCCCTCATCCCGACCTCTTCCCTTCCTCCTGCCCTCAGGGCAGTGGAGGGTGAGGATCCCTCTGGCAAGAAAGACTGGAAGTTGTTCCCCTGCTGGGGACTGGGGACCTCGACTTCTGCACCCGACTTTGTCAGAGAAAGCCAAAACCTCCAGTGCCCGTGTAGCAGCCAGGGAAGGCACTGCCTCGGCAGGCAGCTGGTGCCCCCTTGCTCTGCTTGTGCCATCAGGCAGCCAATTAGCAAGAAATTAATATTGTGATTAGCAAATATTATGATTTTCTATCTGAATCTGTAATAAGCTGATTATTCACTCGTGAGCAGAAGCTGCTGCTGGTACATGGGCCTGCCTTTCCCACGCTGGGATAGTGCCGGGCAGCATCCTGGACCAGGGGCATCATCCTGCCTGGAGTGCTGGATGCCACCCCAGGGGCTTGCTGGGCCCCGTCCCCAGGGGGAGCAGTGCCAGGAGGGAAGCAGGAAGCCCCTGCCAGCCCAGCAGCAGGAGCAGACAGGGCTTGCTGCAGGAGCATGCAGGGCTGTGACTTGTCAGCAGATGGCAATGCCCTCCTGTGGCACGGCAAAGCAGCCTGGTGGCACTTTGGGGACATCAGGGGCTGCTGGAGACCACCCTCCCCAGGCAGCACTGCCTTGCCTGCAGCAGCTGAGCATCCCACAGGGAGAAACAGCCTCAGCGTGGGGGGCTGAGCTCTGGTTCAGCATTTTCTGGTGTTCGTGGTTCATGCTGCAGCTCTACACTGGGCTGGGACTGTTCTTCCTGCTCGTTTTTGGAGCTGTGCTCCTTCTCGGGGGCATCATAGAATCATAAATTGGGGTTGGAAGGGACCTTTAAAGGTCATCTAGTCCAACCCTCTGCCACGGGACATCTTCCACTACACCAGGGAGCTCCAAGCCCTGTCCAGCCTGGCCTTGAACACTCCTCAGGATGAAGAGTCCACCAGCTCTCTGGGTAACCTGTGCCAGTGTTTTACCCCTTGGTTTCAGGAAGGACTTGCTGTGTTTTCCCTGTCAATGAGTTAGCAAATATCTGTGCTGATGTGGGACATGCTGGTGGCCATCAAAATCTGCTTTTCCTTTGTGTGGATCTTATGGAAAACATCATTCAGTTAGGCATTTATCCTTCAGGATGATATTGGCAGGCTTCCCTCCCTTACAATTCCCAGCATACTGATGAGGTGGGACCAGAGATAATTTTCTCTGTGTTGTTAAAGAGAAAACTTTTCCCCTGCTCGGGGAAACTGAGGCACTCACAGAGATTTCTCCAAGCCAGGAAAAGGGGCACGGGAAGCAGGAGTAGAAAGCGAAGTTTCATGGATTGAAAACTTTGTGCCCTCCCTGTGTATCTTCTGTGCCAGTGTGGGACGCTCAGTTGTGTTCTTGTGCAAAAAAGCGCTCCTTAAAAATGGCCAAAATATGAGCATTTATGACCACTTCCTTCACTGGGCTTCAGGTGCACAAGGGCCAGGTCTGAACAGACTTGGAAAAAACAGGTTTTTTTTTCAGGACAACTTTGCATTTCTGAAATAATCCAGCTGGTTTTCGGTGGAAGGAGCGGGATCGCTTTAATGGAATCATCGGCCGAGAGCTGAGCACTAGATGGCAGAAACGAGCCGTGGAAAAGGCCCGTGGTCCTCACCCTGCATCCTCCCGGCTCTCACCCCATCATCTCGGCTGAAGATTTGGGAAAAAAAAAGAAGAGATAAGTTGGGGGAACGTGGTTTCTCCAAGCGTGGCTGCGGCACGAAGCTGCAACTCTTCCCTGACCTTGAGCATCCTCAGTCAGGGATGCGCTGCCTGTGCAGGTGGTTTGGCTTGGTCTTCCCGCTCTTCTCCTTCCTCCTTTGCTCTGTGATCTCACCTGGGGGGTAGTGAAGCCCCTCCATCCCTTCTTGGAGGGCTCTGAGGCCGGACACAACTCATTGCAGCAGTGGGAAGTGGGAGCAGAGAAGGGGTGGGGGATGTTCTCAGGTGCTGCCAGGCATGGGCTCATCCTGGGCTTCTTGATGCCTTGTGTGGGAAATCGCTGCACCTCCAATGGGCATTGTGGCATCCCAGCCCATCCTAGGGCATCTCCCTGGATCCTCAGGGATTTTCCTTATCGGTGTGGGTCGCTTCTCCTGTCAGTGTGGTCCCTGCCTGTGTGCAAACACACTGGGCATCCGAGGCAGCATCACCTCCTCTCCTTCCTCCTCCTCCTCCTCAACGCTGGTGTCACAGGGACCCCCGGGGCCTCTCCCCTCCCTTTTGGGAAGCAGCTGCCTGGCACTGCTGGGCAGAGCCTTTGCCATGCCCCCCATGCCGTGGGCAGAGCAGGCTCCTGCTGGTCAGCCATTTGTTCGCTTCCCTGCCATCAGGCTCTGCCGAGCTGGAATCGCCGCTCCTCGGAGCAGCCTCTCCGCACTGTGTGTTTATGACCTGTGCCTAAGGCGTGTTTCCTCCCGCCGAGAGTTGGCCGCGGCTCTTGCAGCTGCTTTTCCTCCTGATGCCAAGTCTGGAAGGAGTTTGTTGCATGCTAAAGCACAACAGCCCATCCCAGCGGGAAGCGGAGGCAGAAGCACTGGCTCAGTGTTTGCGTGTCTGCCCACAGAGCCTTTGTCACAGCCTTGTCCTACCTCCATGAGGGCTGTGGAAAGACAGGGGTGAAGTCCTGGTTGGATGGAGCTCTGAGCACGCTGGTCTAGTGGAAGATGTCCCTGTCCATGTCAGGGTGAGGGAATTCGATGATCTTTAAGGTCGCTTCCAACCCAAACCATCCTGTGGTTCTGTGATAAGTCAATGGGAAGCCAGAGGGATCCGTGGCTTTTCAGAGTGAGATCAGGAGAGCTGACATCACCTCTGGAGCAAGAAGTGAGATGTCTGCATGGCAACAGGGATTTTAGGGAGGATGAAATGAGGGTGGGTGCAGTGAGGGGTCCTGGGGTGCATGGCAGTGGAGTGGGAGTGGTGCTGAGATTCATCTTTGAAGCACATACTTACCCAGGGAATTTATTTTCTGCTAGGATTTGCCACAAACTGGAAGTTAGCATTGAGAATTTCATCTTTCTTCCCTTTTTGGGGGTTTTGAATTACAATTTTCTTGTCTGCTGCTTTCCCTGAAAACCTTGCAAGTATGGATCCAAACTGCCATGAAGGCTCAGCACTTTGTCGATGCATCAAACCCCTCTGCCAGACCACGTCAGGGGTGGTGACCGTGGGCTTGGTGCTGCTGCAGCACCAACACCAAGCAGCCAAGAGAACAAAAGGCAACTCGATGGGGACGGGGGGACTCTGATCCAGGCTGAGTTAGAGACACCAGCCCTGTAATGACTGGCAAAAAGGGGATTAAGAAGGGGCTTCATTGAGGGCTTACACAGTTCTGAAGGGAATTGAGCGGATTGATGCCACGAGGCTCTTTGAGCTCGTGTCAGATTAGAGGCACAACTGGGCATCAGTTTAAGCCAAGACGCTGCAAAGCAGGACATTAAAGGAATTTAGGTGAATATACATTTATTTAAAATATTTTTCTGTCTGCTGTGCTCAGTTAATCTAAGTCATTGACTACCCAAGGCGGCAGTCGGAGTAATCAGTGCAAATGACTTTAAAATGAAGCCAAGCTGGTAATTAGGGATAACGAATGTCATGTCAGGGAAGCGGTGACTTGGTTCAGCAGTGCTGGAGCTTTGCAAAGGTTGTCTGGACCCTGTGTCCACCCAGTGAGTGAGAAGGAAGAGTAGGAGAAGCTGATGATGCAGAGGATGTTGGGCCTTGCTAAGAGTGCCCTACCCAGCTCTGTGTGGGTTAATTCATGGGGTTGGTGCTATCTGACCACCCTTTTTGGGTTGGTTTCGGGGTGCTAAAGGACCTTAACTTGGAGAGGAAGCAGAAGGCCAAGGAAGGCTGTTGACACAGCCAAAGAGTAGCTGAGCACGTTGACCAAAACACCAAGATGACTTTTAGCTCGCCATCAGAGTTAACATCTCTTGGTGTGAATGCATGATAAGACATCTGACATTCTGCTTAGCACCCAGTCTCCTCAGTCCATGCTGTAATTCAGAGCAAAGCAGACCTTTTCTGGAGGGAGGGACGATTTCTGCATGCTTGTGAAGTGCACAGCAGGGCCCCGATTCCAGCCCTTATCTTTGGGGCTCGCCGCAACAATAACAACATCTGAAAGCCTCCAGTTTTGTAATGACTGGTTTTATGAAGTCTCTTCTGGTTGTGTTTGAATTTTAATTTTCTTTTAAAGTTGCGCTGTGCATAAATTGAAGGCGCACGCAGACCACAGCCAGCCCCCCTGGAAAGTGTCACCTTCACAGTGACGCCGAGCGTGGCGCTGACAAAATCGGCTGTCGGGGTGACGCGCTGGCAGATGGCACCGTCCGCTGGGAGGGAGCAAATGGGAGTGTGAAATCCTGCAAAGAAACAGTCAAAATAACCCCTATCCACCAGGAATGTGTGCCTGCTGGGAGAAAGGGGAACAGGACGGATGCTGGAGGAGAGGGAGGGTCTAACAGGCTGCCTTGAGCCCTCCACGCTGGGGTTTGCCAGATCCACGAATCCACAGAGTGATGGGACAAGGGGAAATGGTTGTAAATTGAGAGAGGGCAGGGATGGATGGGATATTGGAAAGGAATTCTTCCTTGGGAGGGTGGGCAGGCCCCGGCACAGGTTGGGCAGAGAATCTGTGGCTGCCCCATCCCTGGAAGTGTCCAAGGCCAGGTTGGACGGGGCTTGGAGCAACCTGGGCTGGTGGAAGGTGTCCCTGCCCATGGCAGAGGGGTGAAACAAGCTGATCTTTAAGGTCCCTCCCAGTCCAAACCATTCTGAGATTGTTTGATCCCTCCTTGATGGCCATTCCCTCTGTGGGCAGCAAAGGGAAAGGAGGAGCCATTTCCCAGAGCTGTCAGAGCTACAGTCATGTTGGCATTTAATTTTCCCCCCCCCAATAAGCCTTGAACTCCCTGGCTAATTAAATAGCAAGTGGCTGTTAAGCTCATGCCTAGGACTAAGGTTTAATAAGGTGGTAATAGGCACTGTGTATTTGTACTTGTGTACCCAGCCTGAGGTGGGAAACCTCAACCCAGGTGCTCTTTAAATAGTTAATAGTTATTTATTAAACATGGGGCTGCTATCCAGTTAAATTTAAATTAAAGGCCTGGCTGAGAGATGAGCTTGGATTTAAAGTATTAAAGGGTTAGCAGCCTAGCCCAGCATGCACTGGAATCCTAAAGCTGGCTCCCTAAAACTGGGATAGCAGAAGGAAGCAACACATTGCCATTTAATTTGTGTGAGTTCCCTGTTTGCTCTGCAAATACCAGCGAAGGTTAATGTTTTTAAAAGTTTTGAGCTGGCTTCTTTCCCTCTGATGACAGTCTGGGCGTGGAAAAGCCCAAATGAGGGTTGTCCTGGTGGTGCTGTTTCCCATGAGCTCCTCTGGCTTCCTCAGCATGGGGCTTATGGGAGAATCATGGTATCCCAAGATGGTTTGGGTTAGAAGGGACAGGAAAGATCATCCTGTCCCACCTCCTGCCATGAGCAGGGACACCTTCCACTAGCCCAGGTTGCTCCAAGCCCCACCCAACCTGGTCTTGGCTTCCCCATTCCTTTCCTGCCCTTCCCAGCCATAGAATGCTCAATTATTTTTAATTCCATCTTTCCCCAGAGGAGGATGGGATGGCTCTGTCCTGCTCACACTTGAACCAGATGCTTTCTGACATCTGGGGACTTGCAGACCTTCCCCTGTGGAGCCACTTTTCCCGGGGGTTTGTCTTCCCTGCTCAGCCACCAGCAGGGAGCTGGTACCCATCGAGTCAGCTGTGCCTTGGAGCACCTCACTGCGTGTCAAGAACTTTGCTACAGTTGGTTCAGCATTCCTCCAGGAAAACAAAAAAGGAGGGGAGTGTGGGAGTGTGGAAAAGAGCCTTAACTGCTGCTGTTTATCCCTCTTATTTTCAGTTCGTTTTATGCAGCCTCAAACGCAGCCGACACTCACCCGGGTCCATTAATGGAAAATAAAGGTCAGGGCTGGAGGCACCGGCGCTGCTGTCCCTGGGTGCCACGTGGTGTGTGGTGTGTGGTGTGAGTGTCACAGCTGCAGGATTTTCAATTTTATTCTCATCTGGTGGAAAACACTGAGGCTGAACTGGCCCCAAGCGCCAGCAGCTGCAGCTCCCACCAGCCTGGCCCAGGGTTGGGGACAGGACCAGGCAGGATGAGTCCTGGCCACTCCTCAGTCCAGCTGGATGTTTTGTAGTGTGTGGCCATAATATGGTTCAATTTAAGAGGCAGTTCCAGCTGGTGCTTGTGTTTCAGGGATTTGGGATGATGCTGGGCAAACTGTGCCCCAAAAGCTCACTTGTCCCAAAATAGTGCTGTTGACTTTCTCCTCGAGGTGGATTTCCTGGTGTTTAGGGCTCGACAAGGTGAAGGTTCTTTGCTGGTGTGCTGGTGGTTTCAAGGTAGGTCCCTCCTCTTCCCCAGAGTGTACCAGGAGCTGTGGTTGGTGGGAATATTGGTGGTGAGAACCTTGGGCGTGATTTTTGGGACTGAGGCTCCTGGACTCCATCCCTGGGGGAGGCATGTGTGAGAAACATCCTGAGGCTTTGTCAAGGTGATATGTAGGGCCTTTCCAGGGTTCCAGCTGTCTCCTTCTCCAGGAGTTATCCCGTAGTGATGAGTTATTGCACAGAATAGACTTTTACCCCTTCACACTTTGCAGGTCCTTTGGTGTGCGGATCTCATCTCATTACACAAACTCAGGGAACCCTGTATGTACCCTTTGAGATTTGCAATTTTTTCCTTCTTTTCCCTGCAATTTGCTACTGGGCTTTCCACAGGGCAGCAGGAAATGCAGGAGAAATGGCTCTGTTTTCCTATCAAGTGAACCCAAGCCTGTGTGCTGTGCCTGGGGCTCCAGCAGCCACCTCACCTCCCTGTGCCTCTCACACCTCACTGAGCTCTTTGCTTTATTGCCTTTGCTGTGTAAACCTGACCAAACCATGTATCTTGAATAAAAAATTCAACAGCAACAGGCTGACAGGAGCTGGAGCAGCTGGAGCAAACCTAGTGGGCAGCAAACCCTTCCAGAGCAGGCATTTGCCCTCCTGTCTCCCACTGGTGTTGGATAACTTGCTCAAGGCAGCCAAAGGCTGGGTTTTCTTTTTATCTTGCCTTTGTATTTTGCCTTTATTTGTGGCTTTCCCTCCTGGTTTTAGCACTGTGAGGCAGCTCTTGCCTCTCTCCCTCATGCACAGCCGCTCTGTGATGTCTCTATCAGGCAGTGGCTTTGCAGAGCATCCTTCCCTGGCCCGGTACTGCTCCCTCCCTTCCCAGCTCTCTCAGCCCCCTCCTGATGCTGCTGCGTGACACAGTCCCTCCTGCCACTGCCCTCAGGCTCTGTGCTCCAGCTCTGACACGGGGATGGGGACAGGGGAGCTTCATTTCCAGGTCAGATACAAAATCCATGGTGCTTTTGGTGCTTTATTCCTTCCAAGGCACTCACCCATCGGGGCTTCCCTGAGGTCAGGATGCTCCTGCTTTCTCACAGCTCCCTCTTGCCTTCTCTGCCAGCTTTTCCTTGCACAGGCTGTGATGGCCATTCCAAGGAAGCTCCAAGGAGCATCCCCAGAACCTATCCATGGGCAGTGAGCCCCTGGGGCAGTGGCAATCGCTCTTTAGGACCAGCAGATCCTCGTGTTTGTATTTCAAAGCACCAGTGGAGTGGGACTGGGATTTTTGCCAGAGTCTTGCTAGAGGGGAAGTTTTCTCTGGCTCAGTTCACACAAGGAAGGATTCTCTTTTTTTCCCCCCCCTCTGCTTTATTCTGATACCTTTTTAACAGGATCAGCTAAATAAGCACATAGAGTGTACCAGTTCACAGGCCCCTGGAGGTGAGGAGCCACTGTAGATTAAAGTATTTTTTGTGATCTCCAAAGCAGCTGCATTTTACATGCTGGCCCTGTTTTGCTGATCCTATTAAAGGGGATCATGAAACACAGCACCTCCTGGCTACGTGTGTTTGGCTTTCTGTGAGCAGGGGTTTTGGTTGTGTGGTGGGTCTTCTGCCTTGCCTCAGTCCCTGACTATCCAGAGCCCCAGGCATAAGGTCTCTCCTTGGGCTGGAAAGAGATTCCATTGACTCAGGCCTGAATGCCATAAGGTCCTTTAGGAAAATCATGCCCCACATCTTGAAGGTGGAGCCTGTTGGGATGGAGGGAGCTGTGGCATTTCAGAGGTCAGGCGGGGAACTTCTTAATCCCTGCGTGGATACAGATGCTGCGGGCATGGGTAGGGGTCGTGTCCTCTCCCCTTTACCAGCTTCCCATTTCTTGGGGGTGTAGACCCCACCAGTGATCCGCAGGTGAATCATTTCTCCTCCATGTCCATCCCTCTCCTTGTTTCCATTGCAGCCCTTGGCCCAGGGACTGTGCAGTGTTCTGGGGAGTCGGCGTGACCCAAAGATGAGAGTCATGGATTTACTGAAAACCCCAGCACTGATCCCAATACTTCAACCAGCCACCCTGCAAAGCCCTGCACCCACAGCCCCTGAGCCACCTGTCAGCTCCAGAGGAGCCTGCCTGGGCCCCCCCTGTGCTGATGAATAAGGACAGTAATTAATGATCATTGCTGTTTGTGTTGAGGACTGTGAGTGCTGTCACTGCTGACTGCACTGACAATTACCAGGGCTGCTCCAGCCAGTGGGACACGAGGAGGAGGAGTCACCTCAGTGCTTGGGGCCCACCAGCCCAAAATTGCCCCTTGGCATCACCTTGCCAAGCACAGGAGCGACCAGCAGCAAGTCCCCACCGTGCTCCAGCCACCTCACTCTCCTCCTCCTCCTCCTCCTGGTATCAATCAGCCTGTTGGAGCTTCCCCAGATGGGTCTCACTTTCTGTTCCGTCTCATTTGACACTTCATCAGCTGAAGACGGCAGAGAGACATGTCAGCTCCCGAGATCCATCCCCGACCTGCCAAAAGGCTTGTGCTCCTTGGCAAGAAATGTGATTATTCTGCTTTGCGGCGGAGATTTCTCTCGGCGTTATCTTGGGGAAGGAAATAACCCCCCCATCCCATTTCCTGCCCCTTTCCCAGCCTGGCAAAGGCTCCCTGCTTATTCTTGCCCCGTGCAGAGGTGACTGTGCTCCTTCTTCACTGAGTTAAGCACTGTGTGAAAATCCCACCAGCATAGGTGAACTCATGGTCAAAATAGGGGGAAAACCCTCTCTGGAAGTGCCTTGAGCATGGAGATGTCTCCTGGAAGATGCCTGCTTGGTGTGGAGGGAGAGGCTGGGCAGTGCCAGCTGCCAGCGGGTACAGCTTTACTGCTCCAGGAGCCCTGTGCCTTCCCATTCCATCCTTCCACGCAACCAGGAAGATGCTGAGCCACACCCCAAATTCCCCCAGATCCAGCCGCTCATCCCTCTCAGCAGCTGGTCCTCACCCACATGTTCCTGCTGCTGCTTGGGTAGCACGGCTTGTGGGAAGAACCCACTGTATTTTTCCATGTTTCCAAGGTTTTCTCTGTGCGTGTGTCGGTGTCCCATAAACAGTAACAACGGGCATTACGTTTTGAGGCTTTTGAAGGGAGAACATAAAAGCTAATAGGTAAAAATGCGCTTTTCCGTGCAAATTCTGTAGGAAATCAACCACAGCGCAGCTTCCAGCAGGTGCTGTGAGGCCCCTTTCCATGGGGCTGGTGCTGCCAGGGGCTCAGCTGGGAGGTCGTGCCCGGGCTCTGCTGCAATCAGCTCAAACCAGGGGGAAGGATGTCTTTGGAATTGCTGGCAGGTGGAGCAGCGAAAGGAGGTGAGGATTTAAGAGCCTGGATTCCTCCCATGGCGTACCGGGGCTGTGACTTGTGATAACGCCCCAAGGCGCCGACTGAAATGCACGTCATAAATTAGAACCAAAAATGTGATTACTTTGTCGCTTGGAAGACAAATGCGTGTGCCTGGGGAGTAACAAAGCAGGTTTGATTTGTTGTTGTTTTTACTATGTTTACTATTATTATAACTTATTCCAAATTATTCCAGTCTGAGACAGAGAGGAGACTGTGGCTGGCAAACCTCCTTGGAGGGGGTGGGTTCGGGGAAGGAGGCAAATCCTAGAAAACTCAGTGTCGTGGCACGGGATGGTCCTGGTTAGCTGGATGCTGGTGGGGGAATTGGGAAGGCCTAGAGAAGGTCTGGAGAGGGTGTGGAATGGAGCTCATACACATCAGCTGGAGTTCTGGATCCAGGGGTGCAATCCAGGTGTTCAGAGGGTGGGCAGGCCCTGGCACAGGGTGCCCAGAGCAGCTGTGGCTGCTACATCCCTGGGAGTGCCCAAGGCCAGGTTGGACGGGGCTTGGAGCAACCTGGGCTGGTGGAAGGTGTCCCTGCCCATGGCAGGGGGTGGGACAAGCTGAGCTTTAAGGGTCTTTCCCACCCAAACCATGATAAAAAAATCAGGGAATTTGTCACCTCCGTTTTTTGGGACAGAAAGCTGAGGTTGAGCCCTGCTGGATACTTTCCCACCTTGGATAACCTTCAGCTCAGAGCCGAGTCCCTGATTTTGGAACCAGCTGGCTGCTCCATCCCTCCCTCTGAGCAGCATCACCCGGGGATCAAGGCGCTCCCCAGACCCTACAAGGCACCTGCGGGGATGACTGATGGACGATCCGCTCTTCTTTTCTCCCCCACGGGACAGAAATCTCCAAAGAACGCCCCATCTCCCATCATTCCTGACTAGGGAAAAAAGAAACGGAGCTTCTAATACCCGTCTCCACAGGAATCTCTAATGCTAAAGAGCTTAGAGGGAGCACTCATGACTTTGAGAAGAGTAAAAGCCTCCCTTGTCCCCTAAGTGGTGTCCGGCTCACTGAGCCAACGCGCTCTGATAACATGGCAGATGGGTATTTCTAGCATTTGTTTTGATGATGAAAGTGTACATTGTGCTCAAAGATGCCCCCAGGACACATTGTTCTCTGGATAAAGGGATGAAAATTAAAACTAAGTTTCCTAGGTCAAAAGGACGCTCATTAAACCATTCAGGCCTAAGAGGAAAAAGAGGGGGAATAAAAAAAAAAAACACAACCCAGCTACAAAACCAAGTCCTTTCCTTAAAGGAAAGGGGCTCTGGAGGAGCCGTGTGGGATCAGTTTGTTGTTTGAGTGTGGTGGAAAAGCTCATTTTGGGGGGTGATCCTGGTGCTGTGCACGGTGTGCCCTGTTGGGGAGCAGCTTTGGGGCTGGGATGCCAGAGGGGCAGAAAACCCTGGGGTAAATCTTATTTTAGTGTTGTAGAGCTGGGATCCAGCGAAATAAAAAGCCAGAGGGTTTAATCCAGGGAGAAAACATCAGGGTTTGGTTCCCTGCATCGGCAAAGCGGGGGGAAGTCGGGGATGAGCCGAGGGTGGGAGAAGAATTGCAGGAACGGCATCACCCACCGTAACGCTACAAGGTGTGTGTTGCTCCGAGCTTGGAAAAAAAGGGGGAAACTGGAGGAAAACGCAGATTTCCTGCAGGTTTGAGTCCAAACAGGGACCGTGCCCGCTCCTTCCAGGGCTGCTGGGCTTCACCCTGTGCTTTCCAACCCCCTCTCCGTCGAAGAACAACCCGGGAGCGCCTAAAGAGCCGCGTTTCCCTCGGAGAGTGGAAAAACACCACATTGCCGAGATGGAAATGCCAATCAGCGGGAACCAGGGGAAGAGAGGAACAGCGTGTGGCCTCTGCAAATTGCAGGCAAAGTGACACAGTTATTCAGAGCCTCTCGGGGAGGGAGGAAGCTTTAGTGCTTACCCGGGGAAAGTGGTCTCAGCTTCCTTTTATAGCCACGTTATTGAGCCAGCACGGACAAATTGCTTCCCATTTTTGTTGCCCCAGTTTTCCCCAGCTGTTCAAAGTGGGTCTGATTTTTACCTGCTGCCTGCCAGGGGCGTGAGAGAAACTTGGGTTGTTCTTGCCAAGCATTTGAGCATCCCTGGAAAAGCGATGCCGTGGAAAGGCAGGGGGCAGAGTATCGGCCCCTCAGCTGTCATATTTAGGCTCTGAACTGTTGTTATCCCATTGGAAAATATGCAAATGCCAGTCAGGCCATGCAGCAAATAATCAGAGTTTGTTGTTCACATTTAATAGATGAATTAATAAAATAATCATCTTCTGGAAGCAACTTCTCCCCTCCCTCCCTCCCTCCCTCCCAGAAACAACCCTAAACCAACAATCCTGTTTATTTTCCAGAGTGTCTCTTTTGGAGCTGTATCTCTGTGCCTGCTGCTCCCCTCGTTTGGGATTTCATTTGCCCTCCAGAGCTCGGCAAAGAGCATCAAACAACGTTTTATCTCTCCCCTCTAGATCAAGGGAGAAGATTAATAGTTGAGGGCTTTTATTGTGTTTTGGGGTGTGGAGCTCTCACTTCTCCTTAAATGTTTCCAGTCTGGAATTAAGTTTGGGACTCTCTGCCCCAGAGTTAACACCAAATTCCTCCTTCCTCCTCCCTAAAATCCCCATCAGAATGATGAATCCCCTCAACAGCAAGAAATACCCTGGAGCTGTGGGGTTTTTCATCCTTTTCTCCATCCTCCACCAACCCCCATTTGTATTCTGTCACTGAAGATGCTCCTTTTGATCTGGAAATTAATTTCCAGATAAACTCAGCAGCAGGAGGTTTGGTGGCACCAGCTAAGGTGATGCTGGGGATCAATCCCAAATTCTGTGACGTCCCTGAACCCCAGCAGCACCAAAAGCAACAGGTGTTTGTAGGATTAAACTGGTTTATGGAAAAAAAAAAAGGAATATGAATCTATCTATATATTTTTTTTTCATTTTAATTCCCCCCCCCATTTTTCCAAGCCTTTCCCTTTGGGGGGTGGCAGAGCTTTCCTTCAGCATCTGCACACCCGTAGCCACACAATATTTTCCCCCCTTCCAAACCCAAGCCAGTTTTCCCAATATCCCGGCTGGCAGAGTCCTGCTGTAACCCCAACTTTCCTTCTCCCTTTGAAGTGAGTCTCCATTCAGGGTGGTTAAACACAAAAGCTCCAAAAGGCAGATGCTGAGTGCTTAAAAAATGGGAGAAAAGAGGCATAAAACGGGAAAAGGCTGCCAGTGTATCTTTTTTTTTTCTTTTTAAAATCCTTTTGTATTTTAAGAGCTGTATTCACCTAATGAGGAATTCCTGGGGAATAAAGATCCCTCCAGGCCAGCGGTGTGATGGGGGGATGTGGGAATCACAGACTGCTTTGGGTTGGAAGGGACCTTAAAGCCCAGCTCGTTCCACCCTCCCACTAACCCAGGTTGCTCCAAATCCCATCCAACCTGGGATGAGCATCCACAATTTCTCTAAATAACACGAGTCCCTTAATTAACTTCCTTAATGACACCTCGTGCCTCAGTTTCCCTTTCTCTGCTGTCACCTGGGCTCGGGGACATCGCTGGGAAAGGTCCACGGACCAAGCACAGCCTTAGGCGACGCTGAGAACCTTAATCCAGGCCTAAAAGGTGCTTAAAAAAATCCTCCCTGCCTGACTTTAAAGTGGATTTATTCGTAATTCACTCTCCATGTCTGTACTATTAAGGATTTGGGCTCTCAGAGGGTGGTTTTATTTTTTTGAAGACATATTACTTTTTTATTCTTTAAAGGCAGCACGTGAGGGGAAAAAGCAGCCAAGTTCACCTTTAAGGATTTATTATTGTTTCTCTAGAGCAGGTATTTCTCTGAGGAAATGACTGTCGATTATAAAAAATAAAATAAAATAATAATAATAATAATAAAAGAATCCCTCTCTCCTGAAGCCAGTAACCTTGTGGAGTGATGGATTGTCGTGCTGGAAGTGGAGTGAGGGAGAAATGGAGACAGAGAGGAAGAAATGTAGATACTGTAACATACTCCAGGGGGTCGGGAAAGGGATATGAATTATTAAGTAAAATTAATAATTGAAATAATTAACAGCTGCAAGAGGTTTTTTTGTCCGTCCTCCACATAATAGGGGAGCAATGTTTAGTATCAAGCTGGAGTAACCACTAGTAATTTGATGTTAATTAATTCGTTGGCTCAGCATTCCAAGCATTTATGGGTATTTTCTTTCCTTATAAATATATTAATAAGTTTTAAGCCATTCTACAAAAGTAATTTTGATAATAATAATAATAATAGTAAAAAGTCCTGGCAGATGCAAGTCATTTATTTTTGATCAGTAATTAAAATGGCTTTCCCCACCCTCATCCGTGTACATCAGAGGGAAATGGTTTTGTTCTGACAAGCTTGTAATTCCTATTCTCCTTCCCCTGATAGGAATCGATAATATTTGCTGTTTGGGGCCAGATTTATGGATTATTTTTCATTGTGGGCTTTTGGAGTTTGTTGCTGGGTCTTCTAAAGACCAGAGGTTTTCCTTCCTTCCCCCAACCCCATCGCTCTGAACCCTTTGGATAATTCAGGAGAGACTGGAGGAGGCTCTAAAAGATGGAGTTAATGACGCATTTGGGGCTGACAGATTTGGGGTGCTGGATAAAGGGGTGATGGCTGTGGTTGGGAGGAGCTGAACCCCTCTGGAAGCCCTTCCTGGAGTTACATCCTTCTAGGGGGAGATCCAGAGGCCGATCAGTGGGGTTTATTGCAATCCCAAATGCCCCACAGCAGGACTGGAGGTGCAGGATGCAGAGGGATACAGGGATGCTGGGAGAGGTGTGTCTCTGGGACCGCTCTGCCGACCTTCAGCTCCGTCTCTGGGGTGGAAAGGACCCCAAATGTCCCTGTTTTGAACAGCAAAGGTGTCTGACACCTGTCCCAGAGTTTGCTCACAGTGAAATAGCCCAGTTTGGTGGTGTCATTGTTCTTTGCTGATGGCTCAGGAAGGGGTGGGTTTGGATGAAGTCCTTGGGGCTTTCCAAGGGCTGACAGCCCCAAACTGAATCCCAAGGCACGCTGCGGGAAGCAAATTCCCTCTCAGAGCCCAGGTGGCAGAGACAGGGCCCTCTGTGCTGCGCTTGGCTTTCCACCGGGGGAACTGAGGCCACACCAACACACAGCAGAACAAGGCTTGGGGCTCCGGGCAGTGTTATTTCATCCCTGGGTTGGGGTCTGGGGCTTAGTGGGGTGCTCAGTGCTCAGGATGCTCGGCATTTGGGATGCTTGGTGTTTGGGATGCTCCAGCCCAACCTTTCTCAACATCTGGGGTGTCCCATGTTCAGGAAGCTCAGCCTTTGGGAAGCTCAGCGTTTGGGATGCTCAGCATTTGGGAAGCTCAGCATTTGGGAAGCTCAGCCTTTGGGATGCTCAGCCTTTGGGAAGCTCAGCCTTTGGGAAGCCCATCTTTTGGGAAGCTCAGTGTTTGGGAAGCTCATTGTTTGCCATGTTCAGCCTTTGGGAAACTCGGCCTTTGGGAAGCTCAGCCTTTGGGATGCTCAGCCTTTGGGATGCTCAGGATTTGGGATGCTCAGCCTTTGGGATGCTCGGTGTTTGGGATGCACGCTGGCTGTGGCAGCAGATGGAGCCTGCTGGCTGGCAAATGGCACGGCCGTCCTGCGGGAGCAGCGGGATGTTATCTGCAGGCAGCAGCAGCCTCGGCGCGTCCCTTTGCAGAGCTCAGCACAAAACAGCAGAGCAGGGAAGGAACTAATTCCCATCCCCGCTGGCAGATGGGAAGGAGACCTATTTCTGGCCTGGCTGGTGGGAGAGGAGGTGGCAGGGAGTTTTGGATATCCAGGCGGCTTTGGAATTGAAGAGCGGGAGCAATCTAGGTGCTGAGCTGGAGGGACCACAGAACAGAGTCATAGAATCAACTAGATTGGAAAACACCTCTGAGATCACCCAGCCCAACCTTTGGTCCAACACCACCCCGCCTACCAGACCGTGGCACTGAGTGCCCCATCCGGTCTCTTCTTCAATAAATCCTTCTTTTCCCTCACTCCAAATGCTGTGAGGTGCCTGGCAGCAGGGACTCACTGCTGCTGCCCCAGGGAGGGAGGGAGCATTAAAAGTTGGAAGTGAAAATGATGGAGCTGAGCTGTAGCAGCAGAATTCTGCACATTTCTCCCACTCAGGGATTTGCCCTATATTTAATTTTTTTCCCTGACTGCTTTAGTGACTCTGTAAATGTTGCAGAGTTTTCGTGTATTTTTTTTTCCCTTCCTGCCAGATGAAGTGGGTTTGGTTTTTATTGAATCAGTTCCCTCCGAGGATAGAGGTTGCGAGTGGATAAAACCTCTTTCAATCCCATAAAAATGCCGTCAGGGGATTCACTTAAATTTATTTAATCCTGTGCACTTTATCGCGGTCACTTCATCATGGCAGGTAAGTGGATGCTAATGGATCCCTTCTTTTTATGGCCTGCAGCCTCCTGGAATTAGATCCCCCAGCTGCAAATCTCTCGTTTGTGGTTGGCATTTTATCTTCTTTCTTTTATTTGATTAGTGGGGGGAGCGAGAGGCAGGACGCCCGTTTTAGGGTATTAAGGCCAATATAAAGCTCGTTGATTTAATCTACTCTGACCTTCTGGGCAGCACCAGCCAAAAATTCACCTGGAGGAGACACTCTGAGGATGTCAGGGTGTGAAATCCCTCCAGTGAGGAGGGATCTCTCAGTCCGGGGTTGTATTGATATAAAACATGCAAAGCTTTTGCTCTTCTCTGCCTTGCTGATGAGTCAGAGTTGATGTGAATTTGCCTCCTCTGATGGCCTGATTCACTCTGCTCCAAACCCGACAGGCCCTTTTCATTGAAACCTTGAAGTTCATTGTCACTGAACCGTTTTCTTTTATAAAGTCGAGTGTTTGGGTGCTCTGGGGTGAAGGTTGTTGGATTGCCTGCTCCGTTAATGCTTTTAAAATGGAGATATTTTTTTTCTTGTGCTGTCACAATTATGATTTTTTTTTTTCTCCCTGGGAACCTGCTTTAGGATTTAGTTTAGCCTGCTAAATCTGAAGGGTTGTCCTGTCTGACCTCCCAGCTTCAGCCTGTGCGGTGCTCAGGCTCAAGGATGAGGGATCAGCACCTGCAGCCCTGTGGTCCAGCCCTACCTTGGAGCTCCAGCACCTGTGATGCTCTGGAATCCTTTCCCACCACGAAAATATCTGTGTCCAGGTTTAGCCTCATGAAATGTGGATCTTGGATGGAAATTTAGACCATCCTAGGCTTTGGTGACCATAAAGGCTTCAGGGTTTGTGCATTGGGGCATCACCATGTTGTCCCCAAGAGCAGCAGAAGGGACATCTGCAAATCTGTTCCAGAGCACTGGAATGTGTGGCAAGGTCTTATCTCTAGGTAGACCTTCCATGGGGGATAAAAGGGAGAGTTTCCTGATGGCAAAACCTTTTTAGAGAACCAGCCACCAAAATCAATCCCAGCTCCAGAATAACCTGCGGGGGAAAATGCAAAGCATGGTGTGGGGAAAATTAATCTGGTGGTTGGCACCATGGGAGGAGATGTGTTTGTTGATTCCCAAAGGGATTTATTGCCTCTAGGAAGGGATCCCCCTCATGCCAGAGCAGCCCTCATCTCACCCTCCTCTCCTGGTGTCTCCCAGGCAGGGAAAGGCTGGTGGAGTGCTAATGAAAAAACTAAATAACGCTGGAAATGCAAAACCATCGGGTGAAGAAACAGAGGGTTTGAGTTATTAAGGAGCCACTCGCTGTGGAGAGAGAGGGGGAAAGGGAGGGGATATTGGTGTTTGGGAAGTCCAATTATTTCTCAACTGCAGACAGTCTTATTAACTTGGGCAGAAAATTAATTACTCTAATTAGAAAAACTCATTGGAGTTTGGTGAGGAGTTAGTGGGGGAGAAGATAGTTGGGGGGGGGAAGTTGGGCAGGCACAACAGCCGTGGGAGGGAGAGGATGGAGGGGAACACGAGCAATGGGGGAGCTGCTCAGATTAACGGGAGCAAGAGAAGGGATAGGAGAGAGGAAGGAAGGTTTTTTTAGTCATAATGGTCTAAATTTAGCAATTTTAGTCTTGAAACAACATGAGTATTTCTATATGTGCACACTCACATGAGTAAAAATTATATATATATGCACAGACTCATATATAAAATATATATAGAATGCAAGGCAGAGGAGATTTATCAGAGGGTTTCTGTGGGCGGTTGTATTTATTGCTGATGCGCCAGTCCCTCAGCACGGGGGGTTGTTAGGGAGGGCTGGCTGGGTGGGTTTGTTTTATCTTCGTGGATTTATGAAGTCCTTAAAACATCTGTTCCATCCTGATTCCACAGTCCGTTGGCAGCCCGGGGAGAGGGGGAGATGCTGCTTGGCAGAGCTGTCTGGCTGTGCGTGGTTTGGGTGGAGACGCTTCTGCTGGGTGTTAATGGTGGTGGTGGGGGGAATGGGGAGCAGGATCCATCCTTGGAAAGGGTGGGGTGAAGGGAATTCATCCAGGCTTGATGCTGCTGGGGCAAAATGGTGGGGCGTGGGAGGGGAAAACCGGGGTGAGGAGTCTTGTAGGAGTTCAGTAGGAAATCAGCTTTTTACTCCTTTCCTCCTCCCAGCTGTTGGTTCCAAAGGGATGTATTCATTCAGGCGCATAGTGGGATTCCTGGGATGGTCCCGTGCAGGGCCACGAGTTGGGCTTCAGTGATCCTTAGAGGTCCCTTCCTACTCAGGATATTCTATGTTTTTATGACCTCCTCAGTTCAAGAAGGTCAGAGGTAGGCAAGGAGCGGGATCTGATAGTCAGCCTCCTCATCACAAAACCCGGCGGCCAACCTCGAAATATTGAAAAAGCTCCCCAAACTGAGAAAAAAAAGCCCAGATGTGGATGAAGCCTGATGCTACTGGTGCCATCTGAGAGTTGCCACTTTCCCAAGGAGGAGCGATGCACTGGGGCAACATCCAGCCTATGGATAGCAGGGACTGTGCCCGTATTCGCAGCTCTCCATGGACCACCCCGTCCCCCCCATCAAGGAGGTGCCTGTAGGTGACATTGTGGGATCCTCGGTGGCCGAGCTGAGTCTCCGGCCCCTCCGGCTGCACGGCCCCGGGTTTTCCCCAGTGCCTTTGCTCTGATGGCTTTGCTGCCTGTTACTGAAATAACCTGTCAGGCTCCTGCTAATAATGAGCCATAAGTCAGATTCTCTCTGGTAGGTTGCCCTGGGTGTCTATCACAGTCTTTAGGGGTGACCCAATTATGGTAATTGGCCAATTCTGCTACCTGTGTTCCAAAAGAATTGGCAAACAAAGGGAGAGAAATAAAAGCTCCCTGAAAATTAGCAGAAACCCCCTTTTTGGCATGAGGTACGTTTAATATTAATGTTTTCATCTGATACCTGCAGGGAACAGTGAAATAAAACCCCAAATGCAGCCGCTCACATCAGTGATGCTCCACTCAGGTACCACCTCGTGTGCTCCATCCCCAGGACTGCTCACAACCCAGACAGACAGGCATTTATTCAGCTTCATGCCCGAAACTCTCTATTTAGAGCAGTAGTTTCCCTCCCACTCAGTCATAAGACCTTGATTTTGCAAGAATATCTCAGATTACTCAGAGATGGACTCAAAGGGGGAAGGTAGAGGAGTGATTTCTTTTACACCCAGCTGTGTATGACATGCACCTTCAGTTAGTCAGGGCAAGATAAAGGGAATAAAGAACAATTTTAGCCCCATCCTTGCTCCTTTCCACACGCCACCACCCACCTTCTGTGTCCCCACACGCCAGCCCTGTGCAGAGCACCGGTATTATTTCTGCATGGGAATAATAATAATACAGAGAGAACACACTGTTACAACTGCTGTGACCTCCTGCCCAGCCTGCTCCGCTGAAACGCTGCTGGAATTGCAACTTGGCACTGAGCTTTGTAGTGAAGGATTGCTCCTGGCTAATCTATAATTTACAAAACACACTCAGATTCATTTTTTATGGGCTGTTTTGATATGATGCCATTTAAAAAGCGGAAAGAAACAATGCACCTTTTTTAAAGGTTGCTCCTGGTTCTTCTTGCTCTTTTTTCCCCCATTCTTTTGAGAGGGCACTTTATTATTGGGGGTTTTTTTTCCCCACAGAAAGGGAATTTCTTCCTCCTGCAGCTTTCTGGACAATTCCCTGCAGTGCTGGGGACAGAGCCTCATGTCCCAAACTGCACCTTCGGCATCCAAGCTGATTGTGCTCTGTCAATTCCTGTTGGCTTTTCCCCCCTCTCCTGGCTTGAGATACATGTTTAGAAGCAGGAAAACGATGTGTTTATTCCACCCTCTGTTTTCGCTCAGGAAGGCTGGGCAGAAAGGGAGAGGGAGAACCCCCTGGGTGATGCTTGGACTTTCCTGTCATCATCCAGTACCTCCTGCAGCCTCTTAGGTCCGGAGAACTGGAAAAGGGATGTAAAATTCCTGATATACCGAGAGGAATAGAGTTTCTGCTGGAAGTGGGGTGGCTCCTCACGGAGAGCAGAGCCTTTCTGGGGGGACCAAGGCTTGTTTCTCCTATGGCAGTGCTTCTCCCAGGGGTTTTATTGCCTGCAGACTCCTCTCCTCCTCCGTATGCCGTTTTATGGTGCCCCTTTCTGACTAATGCAAATCCCATCCGGCATACATTAGTGGGAAGGGCATCGTTAGCAGGAAGAGCAGCACTGTGAAAAGCCAACCATGAATCTTCTCAGGCTCACAGGGCTCTCTGAACAGCACAGGAGGGATTAGATATGTTCATCCTTACAATCCAAAGGGAAAGGGAGAGGTTTCTCAGCAGCCCCTTGCTGCAGCGTGTCCGTGGTGGGATGATGTAGCTGTAATTATCCTCCTCCCCAACGGAGGATGAGCTGCTTTTCAATCCCCCACGAGCTGTCCAGTGTGGGAAGAGGTGTCTCGAGCAGGAACAGCTTCATATCTGTTGATAAATAGAGGGCATGATCTCCAGCAAACAGGTATTTGGAGCACCATCAGAGCAGGCCAGAGCTGGGGGTGTTTGATGCCTCTCTTCATCCATGCAAATGGGGATGCCAGCCCTCTGGTGAGGAGATCTCTGCTCCTCCTGACGTTTCCACGCAGTCCCAAAGATGTTCAGCTGTTCTTTTAGTGAAGCCTCGAGGACAGAGGGGCACAACCACTTTCTGTGCCGCCCAAATAGTCTGGGTGGATGATCCATCCGGTGGTATGACCAGGGACAGCACCCAGGGAAGGGCTGGAGCTGTGTCAGGGCAGGACAAGGGAGAATGGCTTCCCATTGCCAAAGGGATATTGGGAAGGAATATCCCTGTGAGGGTGAGGAGGCCCTGGCACAGGTTGGGCAGAGAAGCTGTGGCTGCCCCATCCCTGGGAGTGTCCAAGACCAGGTTGGACGGGGCTTGGAGCAACCTGGGCTAGTGGAAGGTAGGGGTGGGACAGGATGAGTTTTAAGGGCCTTTCCCACCCAAACCATTCCATGATTCCGTGATGGGGATGCCGTGACACCAATCCCTGGGTGAAGAGGCATCAAACGACGAGCGATGCGTGAGGAGGAGTGAGCCAGGCTCCGGGGAGGAGCACGTGGGTGAGGAGACCGAGCAGAACCAAAGGGATAATGAACGCTGCTGTTCCAGCCCCTGTCACAACTGCTCAGGAGTTTAATACTCTGCAATTTCAGACGAGAGAAACAACTTTCGGCCATGATTGCTCCTTTTATTATTTTTTTTTTTAAAGGGAAAAGCATTCCATGCTCTCAATGCTTTCAGTTATCCTTTTTTATATCCCTTTTGTGAAGGTGGGGAAACCGAGGCAGGGTGTTGCATGGGCAGACCTGGGGTGGATTCCCGTGGCATCACCCCCGCTCCTGTAAATCCTTCCCAAAGAGCTGTTCTTTGTGGAAGTCCACATAGCCCCGACTCGCTGCACAGTTAATATTTAGGTCAGCAGAATCTGATTCCTTTAAAATCATAATATTATCATTGTAATTGCAAATGTTTTCATTAGGCACGGCACTTGGGAGCCTGGCACAGGCCTTCAAGAAGGGTTTGTTTCTTGCTAGAGTGTCCTGGCTCCAAAGCAATAGCAAGGAATGCTTTGCCCTTCTTTCTATCCCCCCTCCAAACCCCGGCTGAGTAGCTGAGACAGGGATTTGCCTCCCAGAAGGGACGAGGACAGACACGAGAGGTGTTGCCAGGCTGCCGTTCGAGTGTCGCCTTTTCCGACGCGCTTCCGACTGCCCAGCAGAGAGAATTCGCTCTCCTTAAGTGAGGTATTGTGTCTCCAAGTCAGGGCTTTGCTTCCCGAGAATAAAACAAAACTCTCCAGGGATCCGCTCTTAATACCACCTGCCTGGAAGTCCTGATAGGGGGCTTAATGCCGAAATGAATATTCATCCGTAGCGGTGGGAGTTATGATCCTGCTCCCCATCTCTGGGGGGATTACAGCCCTTTCTGGGAGAGATAACGTGGAGATGATTTGCCTTGGGATGGGGAGCAGAGGAGGGGCTGTCTGTTCCCAAATATCCATGTCCCAGGGCTGTAATACCCCCTGTTTCCCAAAATCCCTGTCCCAAGGCTCTAGTGCAGCAAGCTGGAATCCTGATTTTCAGGAAGAGCTGGTGACATGCTGACTTAGGTTGGGATAGGGCAGGAAAAGGTGATCCTGCCTTCTCCATGCACTTCCTGCTTTCCAGTCAAAACATCCCAGGACTTTTAGACTCCAGGCAGATAATCCCATGCTGCTGCTGGCAGTCATCCATCAGTCTGTGTGCAATACCTCCACGAGCACCCTGGATGAGCAGCACCTTTGCAGCAGCCCTGAATATTCTGGGATATTTGCTGTGCAGGAATTGATCCTCTACCTGGAAATGCCAAGGAGGAACCTGCAGGAATGAAGTCCTGGATAGGAGAACCCCTTCACAGCTTTGCTGTCCCGAGCTGGGGCTGGAAGGAGCTCTGCCAATCCCCCAGGAGGTGGCTGGACTTGGTTATGCCTTGATTAAATAACATTTTTGTTTTTACAGCGGTTAATCCATCCAGTTCCCTTGGCACGCTGCTGCACGGCGATATCCACCTGGGATAATTGGGATGGTGCCGGGATCAGTGCCGTCCCCCCGTCTTTTCCCAGGACCGGAGGGTTTCCAGTGCAATTTTTTTGCTTGCAGTTCTCCTTGCCAAAATCACAACCTGTGCAAACTCTGCCCTGATCAAATCTATCAAGCCCCAATTTCGGAGCCGGGCTGGCGCCTGTTGATCAGGGAAACGGACTCGAAATTGGCCTTTTTAATGGGAACACGGTTCCTACAGAAGTGTTGGGATTAATGGCAGTGCCCTGCTGTGAGCTGGCAAGTTGGGCATTTGATTCCAGTTACAGGAAATTACCGTAATTTCTCCTCCACGCTCCTCTCAAGTGACACTGAGCATCTCTCCTTTTTTTTTTTAACTCCCTTATTTATTTATTTTGGGAGAAAGGGATGGTACGTGGGCGCTTCTCCCCACCCTAAGGGTTGTCTTGTTTTCATAGCAACCCCTGCTTAGCAGCAGACCTTTTGTGCAGTGAGAAAGGGAGGGAGAAGTGAGGTCTGGAGGAAGAGAAGGATGTTTGGGAGGGAGGAGAGGCTGGAAATTAGATCCCAAGGGATGGTTTCATGAATGGGGCTGTGGCTGTGTGGATGTTCTTCTCTGGTATAATCAAGCTGGGAGAACCAAGCCTGGTGTCTGAGTGCTGGGTGGGACTTCCAAGGTGCCATTCCCACAGAGCTTTCCCTTCCTGGTCCATCAGAGCCATCCTGCAGAACATGGGGAATGACTTCTCCTGGCAGAGCCCCTTGTCCCACAGCAAACAGGCGTCTCCTTGGGTGACCTCCTGGAAAAACAGCTCTCTGGCAACACATCTTTGCTGAGGGAGACCAGCTTCTTAATTTAGATGCTGGAATACAAGTGTGTAAATATCCCAGCCTGGCACTTCAGATGCCGTGGGTCTGAACTGTTTGCTTTATCCCTGCCTGAAGGTCATCCTCATCCCCCTGGATGCTCCGTTGGATTCGGGGCTCTTATTTTCCTCCTTTGCTGCTGGCAAAGGTTACCTGGGGAGACCGAAATACCAAAGGTCTAAGGGCTTTGCTCCCAGCTGTAAAACAAGGAAAACAGACGAACGAGGGAGGGCTGCAGAGATGGATGTGTGGGTTTTTGTGGAGCTTTTGACACTGTCATGGGAGACACCAGAGAAGGAGGTGAATAATTTTGTCCTTGGAGCAGGTTTGAGCAGCGTCAGGTAAATAAGACCCGAAGCCACCCGAGCAATGAGGATCCCCGTCTTGGGATGGGGATATCCCAAGAGCTGGAATCAATGCCTGACCTGATATTCAAGCACTTGACTCCTCAACCCTTGTGCTGGTTGCTCAGCAAGTCCTGGGGTTTTTCCACAACGCAAAGCTGAAATCCCGGGGCACGGGATGTGCCTTTGGGTGTTGAACACCTGCAATGCCGGAGGGCAGAGGGGATCCCACATCTCCTGGCATCGTGACAAAGTGGCTGCTGGTTTTTTTCCCTTGGGCAGGATCTATTTAAGCCCCAAACAAGACAAGCGAGTTTCTTTCTCCACCTTTTTGCAGTTATTTATCTCGCTGTTGTTTTCCTTGGGCTCGGCGTGGCGCAGGATGACTTATATGTGCTCGAGTTAGGATCCTTTTATTTTTAACCAGGCCTGGCCCTAAGTCATCCAGCTCTCCTCAACAAAGCTGTAAATTTTCTGAGGCAGCGTGGCAGCCAGTGGACAGGGTGAGGACACTGGGGGAAATGAGTTTCTGGGGGTATGGAGGGGATGAGAAGCTCTTGGCATCCTCTTCCAAGGAGGGAAGAGGTGCAGGGGTCAAGGCCCAAAGACCCCAAAGCAAACCCTGGTTTTTTAGGGAAATTGGATGGGGTGCTTCTCTTTTCTTCCTGAAGGAAATGTAGGACAGGAAAATGCAAAGGAGAGCACACAGGTGTGTGTGGAGAAATCTGTAAATAAGCTTAAAAATAAAACCCCCCAACGTGATGTGCATCTGTGAAGATCTCAAAATGATGAAGGTGACGCTTTTGGGGAGGCAGTTTGCCTCTCCAGATTGATGTGTTGGCATGAGCTGCCTGCCATCAGGTCCCAGCGCCTTGGGAAGGAGGGAAGTGGGACCTGATCTTGGTTTTCCCAATGGAAAACCAAGGCACGACCCGTGGCTGTGCATTCAGCGGTGCATTGACAGAGTTGGCAGCTGTGGGAGAGGAGCTGGTTTGTGGGTTTGGGGCTCCTGTTTGGTTTTCTGCTGGTGTGTGAGTGCTGGTGAGCCCTTTTGAGGGCTTGGAGATTCCTCTTTTTGCTGGAATAATGTGGCTCCTCTTTTATCTGTGATTTCTGCTGGGAATTCTGGACAAGCTCTTCACCTTTGTGTCTGTATGTGCATCTCTAAGGGTGTGTTGCCACCACTAGTTTGGAATCATCAAATGCTTTGGGTTGGAAGGCACCTTGAAGATAATCTTGCTCCAAGCCCCTGCCATGGGCAGGGACACCTCCCACTAGCCCAGGTTGCTCCAAATCCCACCCAACCTGGCCTTGCACACTTCCAGGGATGGGGCAGCCACAGCTTCTCTGGGCAACCGGTGCCAGGGTCTGTCCATCCTCCCAGGGAAGGATTCCTTCTCAATATCCCACCTAAACCTGCAGCTGGGAAGCCATTCCCTGTGTCCTGTCCCTCCATCCCTTGTCCCAACTCCCTCTCCAGCTCTTCTGGAGCCCCTTTAGGCCCTGAAAGGGGCTCTCAGGTCTCCCTGGAGCCTTCTCTTGTCCAGGTGAACACCCCCAGCTCTCCCAGCCTGGCTCCATCCCTTGAAGCATCTCCGTGGCCTTGTCTGGACTTGCTCCAGCATGTCCATGTCCTGTTTGGGGCTCCAGCTCTGCTTTTCCATCACTACACCCCACCTTGAAGCCTCACTGATGCCAGGGCTGAATGTTGCTGTGAACTGGGGAGGAGAAATCCAAGGGTATCACTGATTCCTCGGCATCCGGCGCCAGCCGAGCCTAATTCCGGCCGTGCTCCCCAAGGGAAGGTTACAGCTCTCTCTTTCTGGCCCCCCTTTTCCAACGAGCTCCATCCTATGATCCCGACTGACCTTCTTAAAAGGGATCAACCGCATCAAATGAAGACATGAAGAGTGAAGGGAGGAGCTGAGAGGGGGAGGAGGAGGAATGAAATTAGGAGCAGATATTAATAACCATGTTAAATATTTATCTGACCTCCTTTCTCATGATCCTTTTTAATGGTGACCCAAAAAGCTGATGTGCTAATATTCACTCTCACTCTCTTTTCTGCCTCTCTGTCAAAGCTTTGAGTTTGAGCTGGAAAAACCACTTCTCTCTCACGCTGTTGGGAAAAAATCGGGATGTGGAAGGAGCCTCGACGAATAAAATCACGCTGAGGATGTTGGGGGTTGTGTTCACAGACTTCTCCTGCCTTCGTGTTGCTCCTTCACATCTGACTGAAGGATTTGTTGGGGTTTTTAAATTTTTCCTTACTTGTTTTTTCAGGCAATCCTGTTCTGAATGGCCCCAGGCATTTTTGAGCTGTAGCTTGGGGAAAACTCCTTGAAAACTGCTGCTCAGAGCTCAGTGCTGGGGAAGCGTTATCAGCTCACTTGATTAGGGGGGATGTTCCAGTCATTAGTGAAGATGGGTGAATTCCTGACCAGTTTTCCCTCTCCACACCCGGTTTGCTGTGGTTTGACCAGTTCAGGTGAAGATGAGAGTGGGGAAGTGTGTGAGAGCAGCAGGGTTGTGATCGTGGCTGTTCCAAGGCAGGTCCAAGCTGGGGCACGTGGGGAAATCAGCAATAATTCAGTGTCATTTTAATTCAGGGAGCTCCGTCGTGTGGTTTTGATCCCATTTTTCCACTTACCCCTTCGGTTTCCTTCTCGCATCAGCTCCTGAATTGCAGGAACATCAAACGTGCATCCAAACTGCCCGGTGTTTTCCATCACCTCATCAGCTTGCCTTTTGCTGCCGAAGTGCCTGCTGTGCTTTCCCTCTTGTTTTGGTGGCTCAAAGCCTGTAAAAAGCCCTCGAGAAACAATGTGAAATATCCTCTCCTATTATAGTATTTGTCTTTTGAAAGGAACCTGAATCCATTAGAAGCAGGACTGAATACAGGAGTGGGATGTTTCTAATCTCGCCAACATCAACCCCCTGGGATGAGACACTTTCAGTTGGCTTGGCTGGATCCTCTGGGAATTAATTTGTGTTTCAATTTAAGCATCAATTAAGCCACAGCATCACCCCCCTTGGCCTTAGTTTCCCCTCTGCAGGGTGGAACTGAGGGCACTTACCCAGCTCCAAGATCCACACCGGATGAGTCTTTCCCTTGCTCCAACACCCTGCGGAACCAACAAGCATTTCAGTGGGGCAGCACTTGTTTTTTGGGCTTAAATGAGTGGAATTAGGGATAAAAAGTAGCATTTGAAGCTACTGTCAGAGCACAGACAAGTGGAAGGTGTCCCTGCCCGTGGGAGGGGGTGGGACAAGTGGAGCTTTAAGATCCCTTCCAACCCAAACCATTCCATGATTCTGTGATTTTTCCAGAGGGCTGGCTGTTTCCAGGACCCGCTACAGGACTGTGCCTTTTACAATTAATTGCTTTTATTTTTATGGGAAAAAGAAAATGCGTGCTTTTTGCAATCCTGAGCTTCTCCTGGATGGAGCTTTGCTGCTGAGAGTCTTTCACCAAGTCCCCGTCCCCACCGCCTCGAGCGAAACAGAACCACGTTTAATCTTCCTAAATGTAATCCTGTTGTAGAACAGGAAATTCTCGGCTGGTCAGAGAGGATATTAAGATGCCTGCTCTGAAAAGTGTTTGAAATTATCATCATTAATCTGGAAATGATTATTGCTTAGTTCAAGCTGAGTAACGTGAAAAATAAAGTTAACCTGAAGTGTATACGGGGAAAAGTAAATTGGATTTTTTCAAAAGCTCTCGTTTGCCTAATGGAAGATAAGATTAATAGCACGGCTTGGGAATTTAGAAGAAGTGCACGTTTCCAAAAGTTAAAGCAACTGGTGGTTGAGATGTTTGGAAACCTCCCAGTTGGGGAGATTTCTGTCTGGTGCCCTCCCTTCCAACCCCAGCTATTCCATGAGTGTCGTTCCATGAGCTGGCAGGTGGGCTCAGGGAAGGGGTGATGTGTGAGACGGGCTGTAGGCACCTGGTTTCATCTTAAATCAGTGTCAGGGGAGACCTGGTCTCTCCAAGGAGCAAAGCCGAGTTGTCCAGGTGTGACCTCCAACAATGCAGAGCAGCTGGGAATCCCCACTGGTGACCTGGGGCACCTTCTGGAACCTCTCCCTGAAGGATTCTGACTTTAATAGAGGCTGCCTTGTCACTGCCTTTGGCCAGATTTGGGTTGGCTTCCATTTCCGAGCTGAGCCAGCACGTGGCGGATGGAAAAAGCCGCATGGTGGAAAGGAGGGATTTGGGAGGGAGGACTTTTCTGTGTGTTTTGAGCAGAGATCTGAGCTAATCTCTGCTCTTCCCCTCTTGCTGTCAGTCCTGTCTCAAGTTTGTTGCTGTGAACTCCGTCTGGTTTGGGTTTTTTCTGGTTTTCTCTCCGATTTGGATCTGAGAGCCATCTCCTCCTGACACCTGCTGATCTCCGATAGCAGCACGGTAATAAATCCTGGGCTTCTCCTGCCTCCTGGATCCCCGTTGACATTCCTGACACCCAGGTCCAGCAAACTGCTGTCCCCGCCCCTGTCCCAGAGCCTGTGTTTGCATTGACAGAAGGTTAATGCCGATGGGATTTCACAACTTTTTGATTTATTGTCTTTCAGCATTCATCACTCTTTTCTTTAAATTAAAACTCCCTCCAGATGGGGTCTGTGACACAGATTTATTGATCTGCAATAAAACCTCCCTCATAACCTGTACAGCTGCCCATTCATCTTTCAGTGAAGGAGGGATCATTTCTCTGTGGATGTCCCAAGAATGAAAGCGAGCTGTTAACTTTTTCCTTCTTCTGCCTGTCTGGTTTATTCCATGATTTCCATCATCTCAGGCCATTTACAAGGCACTAGATGGGAAGAACATCAGCTCTGAGCTCCTTCTGTCTTCATGTGGGATTCTTGGGGTTGTCCTGTGCAGGGCCAGGAGTTGGACCTCCATGATTCTTGTGGGTCCCTTCCAACTCAGGACATTCTGTGATTCAGGTGTCCACAAGGTGATGTGGTGGCAGAAAGACCACCTGGAAAAGCCCCAAGGGATGGTACAAGATGGAAGAATCTCTTTTAGATTCTGCAAGTCCTAATGAGTCTTCTATCCTTGACTCATGGGGATGTGCAGAGGGAGGGAGCAGTGGCAATAAGTTGTGTGGCTTCTCTGGTGCAAGAAACAGCAGTAATTAGGTGCTGGAATAAGTTCTAGCAAGATAAGTTGTCTGGAAGCTGGAATGATCTCCTTGTTTGTGACTTCTTGCAGCCACCTGTGGTTTGTTTCACAAGTGCCTCAATTTCCTAAGCCAGGAGGAACCCGGGCTCTCTTTGTTCTCTTTGGTGGTGACGGGATTTTGCTCAAGTTTGGGTTTTTAGTGGTGTGATCACACTTTCCATAATGTGTGGACCAGAGTTATTACAAAAGGTCGGTTGTTTTGAGGAGTATGTCCTGAAGAAGAAGGGTGTGTGGGATACAACATGTCATGGAATGGTTTGAGTTGGAAGGGACATTAAACTCAACTCATTCCACTCCCTGCCATGGGCAGGGACACCTTCCACCAGCACAGCTTGCTCCAAGCCCCGTCCAACCTGGCTTTGGACACTCCCAGGGATGAGGCAGCCACAGATTCCCTGGGCAACCTGTGCCAGGGCCTGCCACCCTCCCAGGGAACAATTCCTTCTCAATATCCCATATAACCCTGCCCTTTGGCAGTGGGAAGCCATTCCCTGTGTCCTGTCACTACATGCTCTTGTAAATTTTATCTCCACATGATGCTGAAGTATTGATTTACTGCAGTTTCAGGCAGATTGACAAAAAAAATGCTTCCTCAGAACAGGTACAAAAGTCCAGACTTGCCCAACTAAATTCCTCTCCCTGAGTTTCCAACCAGAGAGAGATGAAAATGAAGTAGCAGGCGGAATTTCAGTGGCCTGAAGCTAACCCCTCAAACTTGCATTTGTGTGTGAAGTCTGGTTCCTGCCTTGATAGACCTGATACTTAACAGCCCCAGGAATCATGCAGAGTCGCTCATTCTTCGGGAAGCAAATGGGATTAGGGAAGGATCAGTCGTCCTGACAATTGGAACAGGGTTTCTTTCAGGTGCCTCAAAGCACAATGCTGCGTGAAGCGGGATTATGGTGTGTCTGCCCAAAGTCACTTGGCACATTGAATGGGTATGAAGACCTGTGTAAGGCTGTCAGGTGTTGGCTGTGCACATGAAGGGTGATTTTGGGTAACTGTTGACTCGCCTACATCCATCCAGGTCATGGAATCCCATAATGTTTTGGGTTGGAAAGGACCTTAAAGATCATCTTGTTCCAACCCCCTGTCACCCTCCGGATCAGGTTGCTCAGGTCACAAAAGAACTTAAACTCTAGAGGTGCTCAAAGCTTCTGCTTTGAAGGACATGGGGGCAGGTGGATCTGCAGGAGAAACACACGTGCTGGCAGAGAGGTGGCCCAGACATGGGAAATGGGAAAGACCCAAGAGCCAGACAAGGAGTGAGCAGTGGCCACGGATAACCTGGGATGAGAGCTGGCCTGGCTGGGGGTGAGCAGGGAAGGGTGGGCGAGCGTCGAGTCAGGAGGGAAGGCGCTGCCATTTATCACCATAATCAGGAATCCTGGCTGAGGAGGTTTTAATCACTGCGCACAGAGCTGGAATGCAGAGCAAGTTTATGGTTTACAGTGAGCGGACTGACACAGCTGATTGATGTCAAATATGTCATGATGTATATTGTAAAGCCAGGAGATTTAATGGTGTAACTCCATGGTAGTGTTGGAAGTGAGGCGCTGCAGAGCAGGGAGTGATGGATGGGCTCATTTCCATGGAAAATTGCCGATGGCATTGACAGCACTGGTATGCAGAGGGAAGATAAGAGGGAGACGGTGAGATTCACTCTGACCCTGATATTGAAATACTAAAATACAGCTGTAGGATCACGTGGATTTTGCAAACCAAGTGCGTGTATGGGTGTGTTTGAGCACACACACACACATATATAGATATATATATACACACACTATGGTTATGGCTATAATTAATGTGCACAGGGGCCTCAGGGAGGTGGAACAGCTCCAGGTCCTGTTACCAACCCTTGGCTCAGGCAAGAACAGTTTGTGCTGCTCCTACATCCTCGGGAAGATGAATCCAGTTATTTCTTACCTTTGGAGGAGCTGGTCCTGGTGTTTTTTGGGGCATCCTCGCATAGCAGAGGAAGCTGGATTCATATTGCAGCCAGGCTGGGAAGAGCTCTGGTATCCCAGGGCTCGGCATGTCCCATGGCACAAGGCTGGTTTTCCAGCTCCAGTGCTCCATTAACCCAGACTCCAGGAGCAGAACTGAGGCAGAAGTTCCCTCTGTAGCTCAGGATCCCCCTTCTAATTTTGGTTGACTTAAGCAAGGAGGAGAAGAAAAGAAGAAGGGCAATATCAGGCTGTGAGATGATACAAACTGAATGTGGCAGAGCAGAGAGCCCGGCCTAAATAAACTGTCAAAGCGTGTTTTGTTTTCATTCCTTCTGCTGCAAGCCCTTAGAATTCCAGGCTGTGCTCTCTGCCACCATCCTTGACTTAATTCTTTAGGATAATGGGATTTGGTGAGCTGCTGGTAGGGAGCCTGGGGAAGGTGGTGAGGAGAAGGAAGGCTTTGGCTTCTGGGAGCACATGGGAAACCTGGAAGGGGCGCAGGAGTCCAAGAGGTTGCAGACCCATTTGGGGATGGTTTTGCCAGGATTTAACTCTCCTTTGGCTCTCTCTAGCTAAAAGCTGTTCTGCTGTCACACACACCAGCAGTGGACTTGCCCCTGGTGGAAATAGGTGCAGGGAAGCTGATGGACTCACCCCTGTTATCTCATGGAGAAACTTGGAGGGATGAGCATGGGAGAGAGAAAGCTGGTTTTGGGGAAGAATGTGGGAGCAGCTGAGGGAGGGGATGGATGTGAAACAGAAGGTTGTACAAGTCCCTGCTCCCTAATGAGCGTTACTGAAGGAATTTACCATCATCTTCTTGGCGCTTGTTGCCTTTGATCCCATCCTTCATTTCAGCCTCATTTCAGTCATCAGAAGGGCCTAAATTGGGGTGTTTTCAGAGACAGGTTGACTAAGCACCGAGTGAGCTGACCCTGATATAAACACTTAAGAGGCTTCGCAAGGGATTAAGTGACTGTATTTTAATCTTGCATTTTAAGTCGCTGTGGAGATGTGTTGTGGGTCTGTGGCTTCATTCTCCATCCCTGCCCCTGGCTGCTGGTGCTCCTGGGGCAGATGGACCACCTGAAGCAGGCAAAGGACAGTAGTTCCAGGAATTAATTTGAGTTGCTTTTTCCTTCAATGAAAAGCCTGATATTAAAATTATCCTCCAAAAGGAGCTTTTTTTTTTTTTTTTTTCTCCTTAAATTTATGAGCTGCTATGTCATCTCCGGAGACAGTTATAACTTATAGAGTGGTCACAGATCTAAGCCAGAGTTGGAGGCAAAGGGGCTCTGTTAGGGACAGCAGCCATGGGGGTGAGGGCAAAAGGATTTAGGGTTTTTTAGACTTTTTTGGCTTCCTGAGCTCATTTTGGTTCTGATCTTAAATCCTTGGAAGGTGGTGTGTATCCCATTTCCCATTAACTCTCGCAGACTCCAGAGAGCCTTTTTTCTGAGCAGAATGGGGATTGCAATACCAGATCAGTGCAATGTCCTGTCTCCAAAAGCTGCCAGCAGCAGATGCTCGGGAAAAGAAGTCAAGAGTTATGCTGCAGCAATAGATTTTATCTGGGAAGCTGGATGAGGGCTGCACAAACAATTATGCTTAACCTGTCCTTGCCCAGATGGGTTCCTGAGATAAAGTAGAGGGTCACCAGGATTTGAAATGTTGTTGGGTGTGGGAGAACTGAACATCTCTGTCCCTGGGTAGCCCCGAGCACTAAGAAATGACAAGGGAATAAAGAAGACTTGATGCTGGTTTATTTTCTTGCGGTTCCCCTCTATAGCTCCTCCAGGGCAAGAGCATTGGTGGAATCACTGGAAGTGCCTCAGAGAACATCATTCCTGAAAAGTGGATTATTTTTTTTGGATTTGGGGTTTGCAGGGTGGAGTTTCACACGTGGACACTTGCAGGAGTGCTGTAGCCATCCCCTCACCAGTCCTGTGCCTTCTCGAGGGGGTCCCTACAGTACAGAATTTGGATGTACTCAGGGTTGCCCTGGTTCTAATGGACACACCTTCAGCTTGCCCATTTTTAGAGACTCAAAGCCACTTTGGGTCAAACTGCCCCACGTGGGAAACATGGATTTATAGCCTGGCTGAGGTTTGTGTCACCAGAGCAGACCCAGGGAGTTCAAATTAGGATTTGGCGCAAGCCAGTAAGTCTGTCTTGACTTAGCATGGAATCCCAGACTGGTTTGGGTTGGAAGGGACTGTAAAGATCGTCTCATTCCACCCTCTGCAATGGATAAGGACACTTTCCACCAGCCCAGGTTGCTCCAAGCCCCATCCAGCCTGGCCTTGGACACTTCCAGGGATGGGGGTCATGCCAATAGAAAACAGCGAGAGATGGAATTTGAAGGTTTTCAGTGGATCAACCAAAAGAGCAGGGACATTCTGGGGAGACCTGGCACAGCTGGTTGATGGCTGTGTGTGTTCCAGGGTACCAGCCTGGCTGAGAAGGATGCCGTGAGGAGCAGCAGTGCATCCTGAGGGCATCCCAGTCCCTCCTGGGGCTTTGCTCCAGCCTTAGGGTGCTGCCTTTGGCAGGTTGTATGAAAGATGTGATGGTTTAACCACCTGCTGCCCTTCACAGCATCCAGTGACGGGGAATTGTGGCTTTCACAGAGCCACAGAACATGCTGAGCTGCCAGGGACCCACAAGGATCACTGAGTCCAACCCTCAGTCCTTCACAGGACCATCTCCAAGAGTCCCAGAGCATCATCCAAACCCTCCTGGAGCTCTGGCAGCCTTGGGGCCGTGCCCACTGCCCTGGGGAGCCTGGGCAGTGCCCACCACCCTCAGGGGGAAGAACCTTTTCCTGAGATCCAACCTGACCCTCATCTTCCCCTCAGCTCCCCCTCTTGCCCTCAGCCACGTCCTGCTGTCATCCATCCATCCCACCATCCCTTACCCCCGAGGCTGAGGCTACTTTTTGTTTGTTTATTTTAATTATCATCTTTCTCCATGGCTCGGCGCTCCCGCGAGGGAGACACATCCGTGTTAATGGGATTATTCGTGCTGTTTGCTGATGTGGACGTGTTTGCCACTTCCTCTCCCTTTGAATTTCACCCGGATAATTGATTTCTGTCTCTTCCTTGGCACTTGCTTTTGCGGCGCGGGGTGTTATTAGTCCCCTTTTGTTTCATTGCTGAGAGATGAAGCCTTTACAAGGCAGCCTGAGCGCAAACAATTGTTGAATCTCTCGTTTTCTTTATTAACTAACCGGGGACTCCAGACAGCTTGAGAGACATAATAAACTCAGGGATGGATTGGGAGCAAAGCAGCTCCTTCCCACTGCCAAGAGGTTGGGTGGATTATCCAGATCTCCACTGCTGGTCATCCAACCGAGTGGACTCTGCTTATCTCCTGTCCATCCATTTATCCACATATCCCAAGGTGTTGGGAGCTGAGGAACCAAATCCTGCCCTGTTTTGCAAGTGGGGAGTTGAGGATGGGTTGAGATCGTGCCATAGTTGCTCAGGAGTTGAGAGAATCAAGGAATGGGTTGGGTTGGAAGGGACCTTGAAGATCATCTCATTCCAACCCCGTGCATCCCTGTGTAAAATGTACCATAATCAAGCAGAACCACCCTAAATGAGTTATGGTAAGAAAGGGCAGATTACCAACATGTCAAATGCCATTAGCGCTCAGATTTGTAGGAGGAATGGCTGCACCGAGGGAGTTTTTCGTATTTTAGTTTATTTTACCCCTGTTCCCTTTGTAAAGCGAACCCCAGGCACTCCTAAGAGCACGTTTTGGTGCCTTGAATGAATTACTGATAAAAGGCAAAAAGCAAGACTGTTCCCCAGAACCATTTTTCATGATGTCAAGACTACCGAGGTAATGTGTTACTTCTTGCAGGAGCTTCAGATGTGTTCCTGTACGTGAGCAAAACTCCCGTTTTCTTGGATGGGATTAATGATCCCATATTCCACTGGAGAAGGGAGATGGAAGAGAATCCAAACTAAGAGGGCCCAGAAAGTGGAATTCCCTCTAGGAATTTGATTTGCTGACATGGACCAGCAAACTGAGGAAGGACTGATTTAGTAAGAGGGATTCCTAAAGGATGTTTCGTAGCATCCTCAAAGACTGGTGGAGTTTACAATGAGTTGGGTGGCCCTGATGATCACTGGAAGAGGCCACCATGGCTGTTCATGTTAAATAGTCATAGAACCGTAGAATATCCTGAGTTGGAAGGGTGATACAAGGATTATCCAAGTCCAGCTCCTGACCCTGCACAGGGCAGTCCCAGGAATCCCACCGTGTGTTCTAGCTCAGCTCTCCAAACAGCTGAGTTTGAGCACCTCAGGTAAGGGGATATTTCCCTCATCCACATTGTATTAATATTTATTAATAACGATATTTCTCCCTGAGGGAGACACCTCATCACACTCTGCAGCTTCCTCACGAAGGGAAATGAAGCTCTCAGGGACAGACTGGGATTGTTGGGGTGTCTGTGCAGTGCCAGGGCTTGGACTTGATGATCCTTGTGGGTCCCTCCAGCTCAGGATGTTCCATGGTTCTCTGAGATGGTTACAGTCATTTTTGCTTGTCTGGTTGAGTTTGGCAGGATGACGAGTTCAGCCAAGAGATGAAACACATTCCACTTTTGGCCAACAAAGCCACATCTCCACCTTGTGTCAATGTTTGCTCCTGGGGGAGTTCTCTGAAGAGCACCGGGACAGAGCATGACTCTGACTCTTATTCACCGAAGCTGCTCCATTTTGCATGAATAAATATTTGTTGGGCCAGCAGGGATTTTACAGCCCATCAGCTCGGGCACTCAGCCGGGATGGAGGAGATGCGTGGTCAGGTTCCCGTTCCAACACATGTTTAATTATTTATCTGCAGCAGGATGGCTCTGAGAGGAGACTGAGACAAAGAACCAGAGGCCAAGTCTGAAGCCTCATCACTGAGGATTTGGTTGCCAAGAGGGGCCATGAATTTTATTACTGCAGATAACTGGCTTTTTTAGGGTTCAAGTGGCTTTTGTGCTCTGGGTTTGAGCAGGAAGGTTAGACTGGGTTTTAGAGGTTGCTCCTGGTAAATTGGGCTGGTCTGGGGGAGTGGCAAGGGTTTGTATTCTCTAGATGGAAATTTTCCAAGGTCTAGAAAAGGTGGTGGCTCTTTGAAGCTTTTCCCAGGGTGGGATAAGTCTTTCCCTTCACGTGTTTTCTGTTGGACCTCTACACTCTCTTTTTTCTCAGATATCTTCCACCAGTTTCCCTTCTCCAAGGACAACTTGTCCAGACTGGATCTCTCCAGTCTCACCTACACTCATCTTCCAACCAAGGCTGCAGAAGAAGACCTGTTCAGTGTAGGGATCCTGGGGCATCTCCTTGAGGAGCTCAATGTTCAGCTGAGGTCCTGTCAAGCCGTGTGTGTCCTGGAACAAAGGTCTGCAAAGAGACTGTCTTTACTCAAGACAGAGGCATTTAACTTGAAGTGAGTTAATTGGAAGCCGAATTAAAGTGGAAGAAGTTAGAATCTAATAGACTTGCAGAGGTTTCTTCCATCTAGGCTTTGAAGAAGGGCTGTCTTGTAGCTTGTAATGAAGACACTCTGAAGTCTGAATGTGTCTCCTCCTTTGCTACTGACTGGGAAGAAAAAGGTCACCTTTCTTGACCTTCTCCTGGGCAGATCTTAGGCCAAAGCAAAGCTGAAGCTCCTTGACAGAAGGGCTCTGAAGCAAATTAAGCAATACAAAGTATTTGTCATCCCTTTGAGGCTCATTCATTACTAATTTGCAAAATTATGCTGCTCCTCCCCTCAAAAAATATCTGGGATGTTTTTAAATAATTACCCAATTCCAAACAATTGGCTCAACTAGGAAACATGCTTTAGGAAACATGTTACTTTAGGCATCTTCTTATTAGTCAGTGATTAATGAGAAATAATGCATTAATTGTGCAGTTAGGAACAGGAGTTTCCAGCCTTCCTACGTCTTTGGATTTGGTGTGCAAATGAAAACAGCTTCAAGGTGTAGGTTTAATTTAAACAGAGAGGAAGGCAGGGCTTCAGACTGAAATCTACCCCTGCTTTGAGTGGGGAATGTCCAGAGGGCTCTTCTGACCTGGATGATTCCCCTGTGAAAGACGTTCCTCATGTCCTTGTCATGTTGCTTGACTTTTTTCTTCTGAGTCGGTGGACTAAAGTCCCTGAGCAGTAAATCTTTATTATCACTACACTTTAGTCTCCTCTAAGCACTGGAGGGTTCCGAGGAGCGTCAGAAGAACAACCCTGAGAGGCTCAATGAGAGCTGGAGAAGCATCCCAACCATTACATGGCCACCACCCCCCAGTGCCCATGCCCTTGACGGCCGGGCAGCCCCAGAGGTGACGGTGACTTTACCGAGTGCCATTTGTCGTGTTGCAGCAGAGCTCTCCAACGTATGAACTCATGTTCTTGCCGAGGTGCAGCTTGAAGAGGGCCATGTGTGTTGTGCCACGTTTTATATTAAACAAAAATAAATTCCCTCTAACGTGAGCTTTTCAGACAGGTTGTCCTAATATATTAACTTCTGTCTGTGTTTAGAATAGTCAATTTCACGGTGAAATGAGTTCTTAATAATATATTTACCACCTGGGAGAAATCTCCCAGCCATCTGGAAAGGCGTGGGGATTTAGTGCCTCCAAATGGAGATTGGTTTTTTATTTATTTATTTATTTAGCCCATGGTTTATTCCCTCCCCCAGACTGGACCCAGATGCTTTGGGATGACTTGGCCATTGCAGCGGGTTTTGGGGCCTTTTGCTCCATTTCTAGTCTGGTGGAAGGTGTCCCTGCCCATGGTAGATGAGCTTTAAAGATCCCTTCCAACCCAAACCGTTCTGGGATTCTATGATTTCTTACTGACTTGGAGGTGTCAAGAGCACATGGAGGTTCTCCACAGCTTCCCAGGCTGGACACTGGTGTTAAGGCAGCGTGGGGACATGTCACCTTCACCAATCCCAGGCTAGGATGGCTTCTGTCCCAGGCAATGAGAGGCTGGATTGGAGGAAGAGGAGTTTTTCTTGTAGATTCTGGCACAGCCTCACTCTTGGGATGGAGATGTCAGTGATACATGGCCTAAATCCAGCCTAGTTTGTGTAATACATCTTTTGAACTCCGGTGAAATAGAAGCCAGATGCAAACCAAGCTAGCCCTTGATTATGTGGGGGAAATGGTGAATTCATCATCACTTGAAGTCTTTTAAGCAAGACTGATTGTCCCGCTAAAACCCATCCGTCGCATCAGCAAGAAGTTATCGGGTTTGATGGTGTTTGCTGCGCACAAGGGAATAATCCCTGTTTGCTCCAGGGCTCGCAGGGTGAAATTGTGTGGCTTGGCATCTCCAGGCTGTCAGATTTGATTCTCTCTCCTGGCCTGTGACATTGTGGATTGATGGAAACTCATCATGGCCTTTCTCTTGTGTCCTCACGTAGCTTCCTCGTGTGCTAAAGATCATCTCTTCTATCGCTGGAGTATGAAATTCCCATGTGGCTCGAGAGAAATTGGTGCTCACCCAACACGAGCCCCTGGGGAAGCGGAATCCAATGGCTCCAGGCCTTGAAAATCATTAATTTTGTTTGCAAAAGTGATAGCATTTGCATATCCTGATCCCCTGCTCTCCTCCTCTGCGCAGGGCGCTCGTGTGACATGAGATGACACTTTTTGCTGGGAGGTTTGACACAGGCCACGTGGGATATCGTTGAATTCCCAAAATCGCTCAGAACGTGTTTGCACATGTCACAGCAGCGGGGAAGCTCCACAGCCCTGCTCTCTGAATGTCTCTGTGCTGCGGAAATGTGTGTAATCTGGTGGGTTTTAGCTGCCAGAATCTTGGTGGGAATAGTGGGAAAGCCTGGAATATAAGGCTGTGAAGCGATAGGGCAGCGGTGTTAGAACACACCCATCTCTCCATGGTCGTGTAGCATCCAACGCCCCTGTATACGCAAGTTAAAGGTCATAGAGTCCCAGAGGGGTTCAGGTTGGAAGGGACCTTAAAGATAATCTGGTTCCATGGACAGGGACACCTTCCACTCGCTCAGGTTGCTCCAAGCCCCATCCAGCCTGGCCTTGAACGCTTGCAGGGACGGGGCAGCCACAGCTTCTTTGGGCAACAAGATTGTCTTCCCCAGACACTTCATAAATCTCTTCTGTGTTTTTCCTGACTTAAATCAGTATAGACAACTCAGTTTCTACTGTTCCACTTGCCTCTGGAAAAGGCTGGGGGAAGGGTGGAAGGTCCCTTTGACTGCGGTTGAAAGCATTAAGGTTTTGTATGTCCGTACCATTTATCCCTCTATTTCAGCCATATGTGGCCAAGATGCCTCCAGCCATCCACACCTTTGAACTCCACGGTCTCTAATTCACTGCAAATGCCTGGCAGCTCCTGAAATATGTATGAGAGAGGGGAAAAAAAAAAAAACCACCAAAAAAAAGGGAACCCTGTTTAAGCTGCATTTTACAACAGGTTGCACCACACCCCTGGATTTAGCTCTCCTTGAACTCGAAGTTGGCAATAATTGAAGACCAGATTTTGCAGCTGCTGTTCTGACATGATATTGCTGCCGGGTGTTATGAAAACCACTAGAGCTGGAAACCAGAGCTGTATCCTCTTCTTGGAGTTTGAGCTTTCAGACATATGAAGCATCAATCTCTTGCTGGCGGCTCCAGAGCTATCAGCTCCTACAATCAAGTGGAAAAGAGTATTTTAAAAGTGCTTAGTTACTGGAACAGTACAAATGCTTTCTGGACCAGTAAATGCTTCCATGTATTGGTGCTGGACCATGATTAGGATGATAAAAATCTGGTCCCTGAGAAAATACACTGCCTGGATGCTCCTGTTGCTGAAATGTCAAAATAAACAGGAGGATGAGCAAAGACGCAGGGCCTCCAGGATCAGTTTTCTCACCCTATGGGGCTGCTTCCAGCTGTGCTGTTGCTTTTATTTTTATTCTCCTTAGTGGCAAGTGAGTGATTTTCCCTCTTGATCTTTGAATCTGAAATCTTTGTTCTTGAATCTAGGAATAGCCTGATTCCATAGTCCTCACCATACAGATTTGTTTTCAATGTTTAGTGTGATTGAAGCCCCACCTGAAATTTGGAGAGACATGGATGATCTTTGGGGCAGGTGGGGGATCAGACATACTCTTGGCTCTACCTAGAAAGGGTAGAAAGTTTATTAATTGCTGTTTGATGTTGCCAGCACCGTAACTGGCCTGTTTAATGAGCTGACTGAACATGGTCCATGTGTTTGAGTGCAAAGACAGCGTTTTGGTGTGGCTTGAGCTCTAGCCCAGCTCTGTCCTCCCACCATCCAACCTTACGGTGCAGGAGCACTTGGATAATCATTGCTACAAGCAGAGGTTTAGACATTTAACCTCATCTCAAACCCTTTGTTTGGGATGTTGCCATTGAAACTACCAGGTTTTTTTCTGTGATTTTATCTATTATATTGGGAATCGCGGGCTTGAGCCCCCCCAGGATGATGCTTTGAGGGTGAGGATTGTTGCTGTCAGTTGTAACAAGAGTGAGGTGGTGCATCTGCTTTTAGGCATTGTATTCTATGTGTTGGGTGAAGACCCACATCTTACTGGTTGCCGTGCAATTTCCTTGTATTCCCGTTGTGTCCAAGGGGAAAATAAGCTTGAAACCTTTTGCTTTTAAAAGACTTGTGGCTGGTTCAGTGGAAGGAGCAAACAAACTCCTCCAGGAACCCGTTTCCTACCAGCAATTCGGGATCCACGAGGAGATCGTCTCAACCTCGCCCCTAAAATAACCACCGAGGTTAAATTTCCACAATGTGACATCACTGAGCTTGTGCTTGATTTATCTTGAAATGATGTAAAAGGTCGGGATGTTTTCAATTGAAATCATCTCCATTCACAGTCCATTTTCCAGGAGCCGTTTTTCTGGTGATGTGACATGATATCAATAACAATGAGGTTTCTCGCTGCCTGCTTTGGTTGTTTATGGAAAGGAGTTTCAGAAAACATATTATTATAGAGAATAATGGATGGGCTGCAGGGAGACAAGGAAATAATTGCATTGAGGGGGCTTGAAAACATCATAAAGCCAAGAATGGAGTTTGGTTGGACTCTCAAGTCACAAGGTCCCTGGGACTAAACTAATTCTCCATAAATCTGTGCAGTCCACTTAGGCTTACGGGATTTCTTTTCTTCTCTTCTCTGCTATACTT
>VWZF01003809.1:214169-233074 GCA_013396755.1 Sclerurus mexicanus
AAAAAAAAATCAATCTTCCAGGCTTTGCTCACCCGTGGTTCCAGCCCCAGCCCTGGGCTTTGCAGCATCTCAGCTGGGAAAGTCCTCTTTGAGGGACAGGAGGGGCTTTTTTGCTTTCCCGTCTTTGCAGCCCCATAAGTTTTCCCTCTCAGGACAAATGCTGTGCTTTGGTGGCTCTCTGCGAGATCTGGGGGAGACCTCTGAGATCCTCAGTCTCTGCAAGATTGAAGGGGAATATTTTGGGGCTCGCTGATGGAACGAGTTGACTGAGCTCCTCTGCAACTGAAGGCAAGAACATAGAATGCCAGGATGGTTTGGATGGGAAGGAACCTTAAACCACATCTCATTTCATTCCCTTGCCATGGGCAAGGACACCTTCCACTAGCCCAGGTTGCTCCAAACCCTGTCCAACCTGGCCTTGGGCACTCCCAGGGATGGGGCAGCCACAGCTTCTCCAGGCAACCTGTGCCAGGGCCTGCCCACTCTCACAAGGAAGACTTTTCTTCCCAATATCCCATCTAACCCTGTCCTCTGGCAGTGGGAAGCCATTCCCCCTTGTCCTGTCCTTCCAGGCCTTTATCCCAAGTCCCTCTCCAGCTCTCCTGGAGCCCCTTTAGGCACTGGAAGGGGCTCTCAGGTCTCCCTTCTCTTCTCCAGGTGAGCACCCCCAGCTCTCCCAGCCTGTCTCCAGACCAGAGCTGCTCCAGCCTTTGGAGCATCATCATGGCCTCTTCTGGACTCACTCCAGCAGCCCCACAACCTTCTGCTGTGGGGGGCCCCAGAGCTGGCCACAGTGCTCCAGGAGAGTCTCACCAGAGTGGGGCAGGGAGGGAGAACCCCCTGCCCACGCTGCTGGGGATGAACCCAGGGCATGGTTGGCATTTTGGGCTGAAAACACACATTCCTGGCTCACGCCAGATCCAAAGGCAGGAGGCAGAGTGTACTTATCACACCCAAACAGACTCTGCAGTGGCATCACTGGTGCCCCGTGGGGTCACAGAGACATGGATCAGCCTTACGTGGGATGAGCTGGTATCGAGAGCAAGATGCCTCTGAATCAGGAGAGCAACGAAGTGCAAACCCCGAGTACTTCATCACTCAGGCTGTTGCTTAAGTGCTGGCTCACAAACAAGCCCGTGCCCACGTGCTTCCCTGAGTCACTGTCTAGGAAGGGCTGAAAGCTCCTTCTCGGCGTCGCTTCCAAGTTGTCCTCCTTCACCCCCTTCGTTTTCGTCTGCCGGTGGTGTTGTGAAAGGAAAGCTTCACTTCAGTGGGAGAGGAGATAAATCAAATCTTCATGGCATTTTACAAATGCCAAATAGCTTGTGGTTTTCACAGAACCGTAGAATGGTTTGGGTTGGAAGGGACCTTAAAGCTCATCCAGTTCCACCCCTCTGCCATGGGGACCAGACCAGGTTGCTCCAAGCTGACCTGGAACACTTCAAGGGACGGGGCAGCCACAGCTTCTCTGGGCAATGACCTGGGGAATTCACTGCTGTGGGAAGGTCTCAGGGTGCCCCTGTCCCCACTCCTGCTGCATTTTGTCACACAGACCTGGGTGCGCCCACATTGCTCTTTGTGTCCAGTCAACCTTCTTTACAGCCAGGGGAAATTAATGGCAGGCAGGTTTGGAAGGTAGATTATTTCATTATCATCGTAATTGGTGCTTATAATTAGTTGTTACTCTGGTGTGTGATGTGCCCTGAGCGCTGTGGCTGCAAAGTGCAGGAGCAGAAAGGAAAGGCTATTTTTATTTTATTATTAATTATGGCTGTTGTTTATTTTATTGGATATTTATGCACTTGCTGTTTCAATCAAGTAACCTCAGTTTGTTTGGCTTTGCAGTAGGCAGATGGTGGGGCTTTGTCTGGCCTGGCTCTGGCTCAACTTGGGGCTCTGCCTTCTACTCTTTGGTCAGCCATGCCTTGGTTTGCCCACAAGAAATTGGGAATTTTCTGCCTTGCTCTGTGCTCCACCAGAAATGGCAAATCCCAGCCAGCATCACTGGAGGCAGATCCCTCTGTGGGGATCCAAAGAAGCGTCGAGGGGACCACTGTCTGCCCTGGCATCTTGCTGGAGGACAGAAGCCTCTTGTGGAAGGCAAATCACCCTGGAAAGCCCCCAGATATTTGCTCTGAGTCAGGCAAAGGGCCTTCTTTGTGGTGCGTCAGCCTTTCCCTGCTGAAACAATAAATGGCCTTATCCTCGTTAGCTGACGCAACCCAACAAAGCTCCATTGATTTCGGGAGGTGCTTCGGCCGTGACAGCGAGGCAGGGATGGGGTTGATGACCCCACCGGCTTTTCCAGGTGCCTGTGGACATGTGGTCGGGTTTTAATGAGAGCTCTGGGCCACAAAGTGGGTCAGTGCTTTCATCTGCTCTGCCTTTACCCCCCTCCCGGCTCCCTCCCGCAGGAGAGACCTGATGAGCTCGGCGCAGGGTGGCACGAGGTGCCGCATCCTGGGATGGTCCTGGCTGCGGATGGAGGGAGTGATGGAGCAGGGAGAGGGTCCTGCTGAGATACAGGGGCTGGAACCTCCTGATGTGGCTCCCCACGGATCCCTGAGCTTTGTGTGAGTGGCCGGCATGGAGCGCTTTGAAGCCTGAATCCTTGAGCACTTCAAACAGGCCGAGGACAGGCGGATGGTGTCTGGGAAATTAATATCTAACGGGGCTAAAAATTGTTCTCAATGTCGCCCGAACTCCCCTGCCCAGCTGAGCTCTATTTACTTTCATCCCATCCAGAGCATTTAGCACAAAGAGACCCCTTACACCCTTAATTTCCGAAAACACAAAGCCTTCCATTTCACTGCATCCAGCTGAAACCTTCCCCTTTTCTCTCTCATTTTCTGGCTGGCTTTTGAAACCCTTCTCTCCCCCACTGCAGCCTCCCAGGGGATGAACCAGCAAAGTTTGGAAAGGAGAGCAGGTTGGTAACCCTTCTGTGGCCGGTTTGGTGCAGGGAGGGCATCCAGAGGCTTCCCACATCCCAGTTTGCCTATCAGCCTTTGTGGGAGTAAAGCCCTGTCGGCACCACAGGCACATTTAACACCGGTCAGGGTTTGTAACTGGAAATTGGGATGCTGGAATCTCATTTATGTCGCAGTAGGGGGAAAGCAAGTGAGAGCTGCCTCTCTGGCACAGAGTGGAGCATGCTGGTGGAGCTGTTTTGGCTGTAGGGCTGGGAAGGGAGGATGGTTTCAACATCGGGGCACCAGCCAGGTTCAGCCCTGGGTTCTCAGTGTCACACTGCTCACCCATCCCTGGGAACTGCACCCCATCTCCTCAGCGCTGGGAATGAGCTCAGGGAGTGGTAATGAGCTCAGGGAGTAGGAATGAGCTCAGGGAGTGGGAATGGTGTGGGCTGGAGTCAGCCCTAGATTTCATACCTCACCCCTGCATGGACAGGGAGTGCCTGAGATTATCACGGCTGGGTGGGGAAAAGACCCAGAAAACAAGTGACGTTTCAAAATACAACCCAGAGATTTTCCCAGGCTGATCTGTGAGCCCTCCTTTATAGGCTGGTGCAAAACCACCAAAGGAGAAAGAGTTGTGTGGGTACCTCAGGGTACCTCAGGGTAGAGCTGGGTGTTCCTGGATGATCCCCGTGTGATCAGGTGTCAATGGGATGAGTCCAGCAGGGCTTCAAGAGGTGGCTGCAAAGCAGGATGGTGCTGGGAATCAGAGCCCTTCCTGGCATTTCAGGCCCCACCGCTGCAATCCCAGCCTTCCATCAGGCTGGGGTTTCAAATTACCTGTAAACACGACCTGGGATTGGCATGCTGGCATTGTGAAACAGGGAAGGGTGGGATCGTCCCTGCTGTGCCAGCTCCCTGGCACCCGGCTTTGCCTCGAGGCCTTTGGTTGCTGCAATTTTATTAATGTAGATCCAAGAGGGGTGTGGGTGCCCAGGGCAGAGGTGCTGTTCCCTCTCTGTGGTGCCCCAGTGCAGCTGCAGATGCAACTGGGGTGCTGGCCCTGAACAGGGAGCTCCTTTCCACACCTTCTAGATAGAGGCAGAAATTGCACCCAGAGCATAGAAAGTTGTTGCTGCCGTGAGCGGCAGGTGTTTTTTAACAACTCCTTGTCAAATATATATGTATATAAATGTATATATATATATATATATGCCAGAGTGGTTGTTGATTGCCCATCTCTGGAAGTGTTCAAAGCCAGGTTGGATGGGGTTTGGAGCAACATGGTCTACTGGAAGGTGTCCCTGCCCATGGCAGGGAGTGGAACAGGATGAGTTAAGATCCCTTCCAACCCAAACCATTCTGGATTTCTATGTCTCTGTGATTCTATATTTATATATACATGGGGCTGTTGGGGTGCTTGGAGCCTCAGTGTGCCATATGGGGTGACACCACAGTACATTTGGGTCCCAAATGTGCCCTGACAGCACCAGAGCAGAGTCTCAGGGGTGTGCAGGACATGGCTTTGTAGGGTGGTGCCTTCTTGCCACGCTATTTCTCCACACTGGAGCAAAATTCCTACTTTTGCCCTTTCGCTGCTTCTCAGCAGCCCCTGGAGAGCCCCTGTTAGCAAGAGTGGAGGTGTGACACATCCTCCTGGATATGAGCCAGGCTGTGGCACTGGCCTGCCTCCCCCAGCCTCCACAGGGACAGTTTAATGTGACCCCTGGGGATGTCTCTGAGCAGGTCACGGGCGGGTATCCCTGGCTGTGGCATCCAGAGCAAGGCAGCTCCAAGCCCGACATCTGTCGGTGCCGGTGGATCCGTATTTCCTGTGTTTCCTGCAAAGCTGGGATGTCTTCCATCACCAGAGGGTCTGATCCTCAGCTGGTGGAAGCTGGCACTGTGTCACCCAGCAAATGGACCAGCTGCTCCATCGGTGGCCCATCCCCGAGCAGCCAAAGCCGCTGCAGCTGAGGGCCAGTTGGAGCTGCTCCCCTCTCTCTGCCTCCTACTCTTTTCCTCACTTCTCCTTTTTAATTCTCTCCCCGTCTGTTCATCCCTCTCCCCTTCTGTTCATCCCTCTCTATTCTCGAGCCATCCCTCTTTTCCTCTGTGAAGAAAGCTGAGGAGAGGAAGGGAGGGAAGCGGTCCAACTCCATCGGCTTCTCCAATAACCTTCCCTAAAATCTCACCAGGTTACATTACGCTCTAATAGACTTTAAGCCAATCTGCCTAATGCCACTGCAAAGGTCAATTAAATTCACCCTAAAAAATTTACTCCTGGCTCATTATACATTTGGAAAATGAGTTAGAAGCACAAGCTGCCCCAGAGGTTTCTGATATTTTCCTAATGAACATGTCTCCTAATGGAAGGGAAAGAAAGAAAACCAACACCAGAAAAAAAAAATCCCAGCAATCTGAAAGGAATATTTTGCTGTGCCATTGGAGAGAGTGGAGTAGGGCTGAGTGTGTGCTAGCAAAGATGAGGAGGAGGGATGTGGGATTTGATGGCTCAGCGAGGTCATTACACCCAGCAGAGGAATTTTTTAAGGAATTTGCTTGCCCAAGCATTTGGACAAGAGCTTTGACCTTGTGCCCAGCTTGCAGGGTGCTGTGGGTGTCTTGGCTTCGTGCTCTCACCAAGGCACCATTGACTTGGAATGCTCCAGCCCATCCCTGGAATCACTACCCCAGAAATGTGCTGTGCCTGTGGGGACTCAGGCAAAAGGAGGCAAAATTAATCAAGTGAATGATTAATTGGAATCTGTGACCCAGGTTGCTGTGAGTGACAAGTTTGGAGGGATTTTCAGGCTGAAGAAGCTCAGTGTGAAATGCCTTTGTGGACCCTGAGGTTTTTGGTTTGGTTTTTTTTCTTGAGAGAGTGGTGAGAGGGCTGTTGAAACCTTTGAGCACTCGGAGTCACTTAGTGCTCCTCATTTCCATCCTCATTTCCAGTGTGTAAATCCAGCCAGGTGCAGGACAGAAATAAATTCAAAGATGTTCACTGGTCCTTTGAGCACCTGGCTGTGGGTGGTCTCTCCAGTGCCCAGGATTGGACTGATTTTGAGTAAATGTCATTATTGTCAAAGTTTTGTTACATTTGAATTGGGGTTTGAGTTTTGAATTTCATTTCCTGGCCTGGAAATGGAGTTTCTCAATGGGGGGAAGGAGAGGATGCAGAACATCTCTCCAAAAGGTTGGCTGGATGGGAATATAAACCAGCAAAGGTGCTTGGAATGAAAATGAAGGGAATCAAGGCAATAAAAGCACAAAGGTGACTTTGTCAAAATCAACACATTCCCCTGGGTAGTTTTAAATTTCAACCAAACAGCATTTCTGAACAAACAGCCCGAATCCTTCCCATTTGTGCAGGGAATAAACACCCTGGGATGGTTTGCTGAACATCTTTCAGGACTGAACTTGTAGCTTCCATTGGTGCAGAGATGCCACCATTGATAAATGTGTGTGCTGGGGGTCACCACACCCAGGCTTAGTCACTTAAAGCGTAGTGTCCGGTCTAACATGACCATCTGCCAGCCAGGGGAGACCTTTTAGCTCCTCCTGGTACTTAAAGTGGCTCCAAGGGAGCTGGATGAGGAGAATTGGCTTCCCACTGCCAGAGGACAGGGTTAGATGGGACATTGGGAAGAAATTCTTCCCTCTGAGGAGGGTGAGGCCCTGGCACAGGTTGTCCAGAGAAGCTGTGGCTGCCCCATCCCTTCAAGTGTTCAAGGCCAGGTTGGATGGGGCTCGGAGCAACCTGGAATAGTGGAAGGTGTCCATGGCAGGGGGGTTGGAATGAGATGAGGGTTAAGATCTCTTCCAACCCAACCCATTCCACGATCTGTGTCCTCACAGAGAGGACAGTTCATCCCCTCCTGCAGCAGGTGGCTGAAGTGTGTGGGACACCTGGCCACCACTCCTCTCCTCGTGGCTGGGTGGGAAGTCCAGTCTAACCACCATAATCTGAAACAGGTTGCACCTCCAGGCTGAGCTGCTGCCTTTTTTTCCCAAGAAGCTGCTGGTAGCTTTCTTGCAGAACTGGGTTTTTTTTGGCATGGGGAAAAGCTTCAGGGAAACGGAGAGCCTGGGCACAACTCCCTTCAGTTTGTCTTTAATTACAGCTAGGGAAGAGGTGGTAATTACAACGCACCTTTCCCTCACACGGATCCTCAGGTGGAATCAGCACTCGGAAATATGCATACTAATGAGGAGCCTGGTTTTTGCCAGGGTTGCTGTTGTGTTGGTTGGGATGGAGCAGAGCGAGGCTGCCCAGATGGCATCCAGGATCTGGCTGGCAGAGGAGGCTTTGCAGAGCCACTAGGACATGGAAAGCTGTTTTCTCCCTCTTGCTACGGATGTTAGGCAGGAGCTGGGGACAGCGGGATGGTGCTTGCAATGTCAATTATTAGCGTGTTTAGTAAATTACCTAGTAAATTGGCCCTTAAAATTTCCAACTGCGTGTCCTCTCTTGCACTCCGAGCCTGCAGCTGAGTTGTTTACACTCTTTCGGCAGGGAAGATGGATCAGCTCCGTCTCAGCCTCTGGATGTCTCGCGGAGAGGAGCTGGAGCTGCTCCTGGATGCGGTGCCGGGCTGGGAGGTGGAGGGAGCGTGGTGGAACCCTCACCTTGGCCCACCTTAGAGCCGAGAGAGCCGTGCTGGGGAAGGGTGAGCCCCGGGATCCTGTGTCCTTGCCGTCCCCGCGTTCCCAGCAGGTTTCCTGCCCTTTGTGCGTGAGAGCAGCTCCCGCCGTTCTCCTGATTGCCTTCCCCCTGCGCGCTTTCTGCTGGCGAGGGTGAGCTTGGCCTCCTTTCCCCACAACAGCAGGCTGAGGGAGAGACTGCTAAGAGAGAAAGGTGGGTCTCTGTGCCATGGGGAGGGAGAAAGATGCTCTGCCCGCTGCGTGAGGTGGGTGAGACAGCACTGGAGAGACTCAGCCCATGGTCTACTGGCCACAGTCCGCCCATGGTCTACTGGCCCCCCATAAGCCAGCCCGGAGGATTTATCTCCCTCAATATCTCTACCTGTGATTAAATAGCTGAGAGATCACTGTGGATTAGCCCTGGGGATGCTTCCCAGCCACGGCGACCCCACTGATGGGGCTTCATGCTTTGCCCCTCTCTAGACTGGGTCATCTTTAAGGTCCCTTCCAAGCCAAACCATTCTATGATTCGGAGCTCTGGGGGAGCACAGGGAGGGTGATCGCAGGTCTGCTCGGCAGAAAAGCTCATCCCATGTGCATTTGGGCTAAAGCTGCTCAGAGTCTGCCCTTTAAGGTTGGGAGAACACAGAGATGAAGATCCGGCTTTGGCTGGGACTGATCCCAGGCCAGAGGCCCTTTCCCCTCCATCTCCCCTGTTCTGCTAGCTGGGATGTGCCCGGTCTGGTTTCCATTGCAAGGCACATTTTCCCTTCTGTGTATTTCCACCTCTCCTTTTGCCTTTTCATGTGTTCTGGAAAGGTCAGCCCATATCTGGAACATGCTTTAAATTTGCACAGAGAGCCGGGGGCAGGAAGAAAGGGGAGGGTCGTGCTGCAACAGCTCCAGCCCTTGCACTGGGAGGTTTGCTGCTTATTTTGCTACTTTTATGGATGGATGGGATGCAGGACTGCATGAAAACCCACCTGGAGCCTGAGGAAATGGCCTTTTTTTAGCAGAAATCCCCCAAAGCACAGAGTGATTGTGTTGCAGCCCTGCCAGCTGTCGCAAGCCGCTGTCCCCCCACCAGCCTCAGCTTTGGGGTGCATCAGCCTCGTCCTTCCTCTCCCCCTGAGGAGATCCTCCCTCCTCAGCTGTTGGGGTGCATCATCCCCATCCTTCCTCTCTCCCAGGAGGATCCTCCCTCCACCAACCTCAGCTCTTGGGGTGCATCAGCCTCGTCCTTCCTCTCCCCCTGAGGAGATCCTCCCTCCTCAGCTGTTGAGGTGCATCAGCTCCATCCTTTCTCTCTCCAGGGGAGATCCTCCTCAGCTTTTGGGGTGTATCAGCCTTGTCCTTCTTCTCTCCAGGGGAGATCCTCCCTCCTCAGCTCTTGGGGTGCATCAGCCCCCTCCTTCCTCTCTCCTGGTGAGATCCTCACCTCCATCCTCCCACTGCTGTCAGCTGAACCTCACCCCCCTCCTCCTCCTCCTCCGTGCCCCGCTGTGCCGGGCAGCGCGTCCGCCCCACTCCCCCTTCCCGCTGCTGCCCTCCGCATCCTGCATCCCTTGCACTTTTCCCGGGAGCGCCGTGGCCCTTCTTGTCTCCACGTCAGGCCCTTACCTTGCCTGTCAGCCGCTGCCTCCTCTCGCCGGGACCTGATGCTGCTTCATTTCTGTTTTAATTTTGCTGCGGTTTCGCGACAGCCACAGCGGGGTCAGGAGTTACAGGAAGGTTATTGGTGAGTGATGGGTATTGACATCCTTAACAGCGCCCTGACCCCATCAGTCTCGCTCTGTTCTTCTTTTTCCTTACACTTGCCCTGGTTTTTTTTTCTTTTAAATTGGCCTCTTTCATGCATAAAGCTGCTTCATCACATTTTTAGCCAAAGCTGCAGCCGGCGAGTCAGGGAGGGAAGCGCTGGTTTGCCCTGGCTGGCATTGAGGAAGGCTTTCATCCTCTTATTTCCCTGTCCCAGAAACCTCATGTGCTGCTTTCCCCCCTCTTTTTTTCCCCCTTATCTGCCAGTTCATCTTTTCAAAAACCCACCTGGATTGTCTTGCCTGTGCCTGGGACTGTTGAGGGGTCTTCTTAAAACCAACCAGCTCACCTCGTGCAGGGTCCAGGCTGCATGTAGGAGGCTCAGCGCCAGGAATAAGCTCATCCCTGCTCCTTTCCCACAGCCTGGTTCCGTGTCTTGTGGGTTCCACCTGCAAACAACTGGGACGGCTTGCCTAGGGATGTGCACCAGTGTTTCAGGTGTAGCCTGCGAGGCTTGGGAGGAGTTTGGCAGCAGAGACAGCATTTCTGCTCAGAAATTAAAATAATAATAATAACAATAATAATAATTTAATAGGTTTTGAGGAAGAAAGTGGGTTTAGATTAGATTTTAGGAAGGAATTCCTCCCTGTGAGGGTGGACAGACCCTGGCACAGGTTGCCCAGAGAAGCTGTGGTTGCCCCATCCCTGGAAGTGTCCAAATCCAGATTGGACGGGGCTTGGAGCATCCTGGGCTAGTGGAAGGTGTCCCTGCCAATGGCAGGGGCTTGAACAAGATGATTTTAAGGTCCCTTCAACCCAAAGCATTCTGGGGTTCTAGGATTTTATATATCCCAGTGTTTTCCCCCAGCTGAGGCTCAGTGGGGTCCCCCCCCGTGCTGCACCTCATAAACCCCAGCCTGGCAGCCCATCATTGCTTCATCTGGCCTGACATAAACCTTCACACAGGCTATTCGGAAATACGGCAAAGCTCATTTTCAACGTGTCTTATCTCCCCGTTGAGAAGCTGTTAAGGCTTAGCAAGGCTGGGTTTGCCTCCCTCCTGCAGCTCATCCACATCCCCACTCCCATCCCAGCGCTCTCCTTCCCTCCATCCCACAACAAGCTGCCGTGACGTTATCAGATGCTTCGGCACTAAAACTCCTGGCATGCAAACTCCTTTTTTTTTTTTCTTTTGGCTTTATTGTTGTATCCATAAAACTGGCTGGGAAAACTGCTGAAGCAGGAACCCTGCTTGGTTTTAAAGGCAGCTGCAAATCAGCCCCACTCCCCAGCGCAGCACTGAGCTGGTTTTACGAGCCCTAATTAAACAGGATCTGCCCTGTGGTCCAGCTTCCACCCAGCCTATCTGAGGGATGGGATTTAATGGCTGAGGTTATGGATCTGTGTCCGCGGGCTTTGGTTCCCCTGGAAATGAACTGCAATAGGATGGGGATGGATTAAGGTGAACGGAAACGGCCCGTGCAAAGCTGTACATCAGGTGTGTGCTTTGTCGTAGCTGAAAAATGCAGGTTGGGGACCCAGTCAACGCATTTTAGGGTCGGAGAAGGAACAATCTAACGCTGCTTTGTGATGCTGAAAAATGGGAATGGGCATTAAATATAGGAAAGACTCATTTTTGAGGGAGCACCAGGGCTGTCGAGGCTCCTGGGCACAGCTGCCTGTAGAATACCAGGGCAGAGTGGGTTTTTGGTAGCTTCAGGCTGCCTTTGAGCCCAGGTCTTCCTTAAAATAGTCCCTTTGCTTGTTTTCCTATGGAAAACTTATGAGGGTCTGTATCTCCTGACATTTCTTCATGGTGGCATCTCAGCAAGAGAAGCCTCGCTGTGGCAGCACCCAACACTTGGTGATTTATTTGAACCCTCAAGTCTTTCCAAGAAAGCATTTTCTTTGATATTTCTCTTGGCATTTGAAGAGGGGAAAAGGTATTTCCCACACGCGCTCACTGTTTTCAGCCTTCGCCTCCCTGAAATGGGGTTGATTTCTCTCTCTGTGAAAGCCAGCTATGTCTTGTAACCCATAAACAAGGTGAGGAGGGAGGTGGGGAGCATCTCCAGTGGTGTCCATAAGGACACTGGGAATTTTCATGGCACGTCAGGATGGGAGGATCCTTCCAGACAACTCATTGCACCCAACATTAGGCTCCCACAGCCGTGTCATCCCCAAGCAACAGTGAAATATCAGCAGCATCATGGCTGGGCTTAAATCTTTACTGAATCTCCATTTTTCTTTCTTTAAACGCTTACAGAATAAATGGAATTTATAATCAGAAACCATAAAATCTCTGATTTATGGCTCATCTTGATGACAATATTTAATAACTCGTGTATATTTTATTACATCTTTTTAATGCCCTGTTGTGGAATTTTACTTAGGCATTTCACCCTCTATATCAACCTGTCGCAGCACAGATGGGCTGATTTTTTTGCTCTGGGCTGGTGATGGAGCCAAGCGTGCTCCGGGCTGGGCTCTTCCCAGGGCTGCCACCAGGCTGTCCAAGTGGGCACTGAAAGCGGGGCTGGATGTCCAGCCATGGTCTGGCTTCTTCCAAGAGCTGCTCCCCACATTGCAGATCCGATGCTTTCCCCTGCCCGGGCAGCTCTTTTTCCAGCATCCCCAGCCAAGTTTTGGTGCAGGTGGGGTTGATGGCACTCTGGTTGGTGGCAAGTTGGCCATGAGTCAGCAGCGCCCTGGAGCCAGGAGGGTGAATTGTGACCTGGGGGCGCATCAGGCCCAGCACCACTGGCTGGGCAAGGGAGGGGATTGTCCCTCTCTGCTCTGTACTGGGGTGGCCTCACCTGCAATATTGGGACAGTTTGGGAACTACAATTTAAGAAAGACATGCAGCCATTAGAGAGTGTCCAAAGGAGGGCAAGGAAGATGGGGAAGGGCCTGGAGGGGAAGGGTGTGAGGACACTGAGGGCACTTGGTGTGTTCGGCTGGAGAAGAGGAGACTGAGGGGACACCTCATTGCAGGGACAACTCCCTGGGGAGGACCAGAGGAGGGGCAGGCACTGAGCTCTGCTCTGGGGGGACCAGGGACAGCACCAGGGAATGGCTGGAGTTGTGTCAGGGCAGGGTCAGGTGGGATCTCAGGGAAAGGTTCTTCCCCCAGAGGGTGGTGGGCACTGCCCAGGCTCCCCAGGGCAGTGGGCACGGCCCCAAGGCTGCCAGAGCTCCAGGAGGGTTTGGATGATGCTCTGGGGCACAGGGGGTGACTCTTGGGGATGGTCCTGTGCAGAGCCAGGAGCTGAACTCAATTATCCTTGTGGTTCCCTTCCAACTCAGCATATTCTGTGATTCAACTGTAGGGCCTCTCTTCCCTCCTCAAGGACTTTCTGCTTGGAAACGCGGAGCTATTTAGGTTATTGCTCAAGTGTGTTCTCCTCTGGAGAGCACTCCCTGCCTTTCTGGGACCATTAGTGCAAATTAGCTGCTGCATCCCATCAACCCCCAGCCTGCTGCACCCAGGGTACCAATCCTCCCCCAGCATTGCACGGGGAGGGGATGCTCATAAACACTAGAGCTGCGTTCTGGCTTTGTCAGAAAACAGCAGCTCCCTCCCTCCCTCCCAGCTGCCTTTTATGAACCGGAATGCAGAGAAAGGAGAGGGGGCTGGAGGGATGGGCAGCAGCTTGGCATGGATGTCTTCGGAGGTTTGGGTGTGTGCAAGTGGGTCCTGTGCTTCCTTAGGCACCTGGAGAGTGTTTTGGATATAAAGCCCACGCTGGGATGTCTAGAGCTAGTCCTAGGAGGGACTTCAGGCTTGGGGCTTCACTGGTCAGGCCTGGCAAGTGATTTGATATCATCCACATTCCCCCTGCTGAGCCCTTTGGGTTTGCTCCTCCTCAAGTACGACAACACCCCAGCCCCAGTGCGAAGCTGCTGCAGGGTGAGGCTCTGGGATAGCAGGAACGGCTGCAGGAGCACCCTGGGAGCTTGTTCAGAGCGTCTGTGCAGCCCTGGCAGAGCCGGCAGTAGCTGCCCATCCATCCGGCTGCCCTCGCCTCGCTGCTCTTGGCAGGAGCCGGGCGGAGGAGCAGCCAGGTGGAGAGGAGGCAACGGGGCGAAACGCCGGCGAAGCCTCCCATCCCCGTGCTCCGGGCATCAATCTGCACGGATGGGCGGCAGCCGAGGGGCCCCGGCTGGCCAGGAGGGGTGGTGGGGATCAAGGGGACCTGGGGACAGCAGGGGAGGCTGCAGGAGGGAAGGGGAGAGGGTGGAGAGCAGCCTGGCAGGGAGGGAAAAGCGGCGTGGTATCAAGATCACCTTAATTTGTTTGGCCCTCAACATCGGAAGGATGTGGAGCTGCTGGAGTGAGTCCAGAGGAGGCTTCGAGGGCTGGAGCAGCTCTGCTCTGCAGAAAGGCTGGGAGAGCTGGGGGTTCAGTCTGGACAAGAGAAGGCTCTGGAAGACCTCAGACCCCCTTCCAGTGCCCAAAAGGGACTCCAAGAGAGCTGGAGAGGGACTTGGGACAAGGGATGGAGGGACAGGACACAGAGAATGGCTTCCCGCTGCCAGAGGGCAGGGTGAGATGGGATATTGGGAAGGAATTTCTGGCTGGGAGGGTGGGCAGGCCCTGGCACAGGGTGCCCAGAGAAGCTGTGGCTGCCCCTGGATCCCTGGAAGTGTCCAAGGTCAGGTTGGACAGTGCTTGGAGCAACCTGGGCTAGTGGAAGGTGCCCCTGCCCATGGCAGGAGATGCAATGAGATGTGGTTTAAGGTCCCTTCCAACCCAAACCATTCCATGATTCTGTGATCTTTGGGGTTCATCTCTTTTTTGGGTTTCACTTTTTGGGTGCAGCAGGATTTTCTGGGGCTTTGGGTGAGGTGACCCTGTGCTGTCCCCCCAACAAGGAGAACTTCAATCCCTTGGCTCTTGCCCAGAGAAGGCAGAACACCAAGTGCCTGATTCATGTGTGCTTTTATGCACTCACCACTCTGCTGGACCTGGATGCTGATGGTTCCTTTTGAAACAACCGGAAAAACTCAGGCTCTTTCGCAATGTTTTGACAGTTTTTTGGGTTTCCTCGGTGGTTGTTGGTTTTTTGTTGGTTTTGTTAATTTTTTTTTTCGTTTTGTTTTGGTTTTTTGTTTTTGTGGGGTTTTTTTGTTTTGTTTTTGTTTTATTTTGTTTTTTGTGGGGCTCAAACTGTTTTGCAAAGAACTTTCAGGGCTGGATGAGATGTTTTGCTGGGAAATCAGCCATCTTCAAAAGGGCTCCTGCTCCCTTGCAAAACATTTGCAGAGTTTTCATCTGCGCGTTTTGGCTCCTCTGATACGAGGCAGGAATCATCCTGGGAATTGTCTTCCCGATGGTTTATTCTGCTGTCTCTGTTAGGAAATAGAAAAAGGCAGAAATGAGAATAACTCCAACCAACCAACAGCAGGAAAACATCCTCTGTGCTGCAGGTTGCTGGGCTTGGATGGTTCTGGACTAAACGAGGGCATCGATCCCAAACAAAAACCTGCCTGATAGGAGTTGAGTGGATGAGATCCCAGATCACAGGGGAACGGGGGAATTTTTTGCCAGTTGTGACTGCCCCCAATTTCCCTTCCTGCATGTCATTGTTTGAAACTGATTTATTTACTTATTTAAAATCGTGACCAAAGAGGATTTCATAGAGTCATATATTCATGGAATGGTTTGAGTTGGAATGGACCTTAAACCTCATCTCGTTCCAGCCCCCTGCCATGGGTAGGGAAGCCTTCCACTCGCCCAGGTTGCTCCAAGCCCCATCCAACTTGGCCTTGGACACTTCCAGGAATGGGGCAGCCACAGCTTCTCAACAGAGACTTTAAACCTGTGTCACTGGCTGGGTGGTGCGGGATAATTCCTGCACAGAATTACACCAAAACCCCCCAGTCATTGACAGGATAAAACTCCTTCCTTGGCAGTTTCAGGGTGGAGGTGACTTCCCTGAGCAGTTCTCATCCCAAGGCTTGGCTTCCCAGTTCTAATCCTAAATGATAATCTAGCAAAGAAGAAGCCTCCTGAGGAGGTAGGAGGGGATCACAACCTGTAAATACCTTCCAGGCAATGTTGGAAATGAAGAAAGGGAATTAGTCATGTTCTCCAAAGGTGGGAGGACAAGGAGCAGTGGCCTGGAGCTAAGGAAGGGGGAAGTTTTTCTGCTTGGCCATTAAGAAAGTGCCCCCCAGCCAAGCAAGAGTGGGGAGAGTCCCCGGGGAGGGAATTCAGGCGCCAGCCACAACGCGGAGACGGGATGTTAATGGAGATGATGAAGGGAAGGGAATGATCTTCAGACAACACAACAGGTCACCCTGTTGACCCAAACCGGCTCTCTCCCGGCCCTACAATCTGTATGGTGCCATGATAAATTCCACTTGCCTGACTTCACTGCGGGCGCTTTATCGCTCGACTTAATGGCTGGGAAATGTCTTCCCTTGGCTGCTCCGTGAAGATGAGCCTGTCTCTGATCCTCGGGTTCGAGCAACAATTCACTGACTGTGAAGGGATGATGCCTTTTTATTATCTTCCCTCTCAGAGCCTGGGCTCGAGGTCCTGGCTCCGCTTTGGCACTGAGTTTTCCCTTTATGACCTCGTTGCGTCCCCGCTGCCTTGCGGGTTCGCACAAGCCGCCTTTGGGAACGTGTTTTTTGGAGTTTCCATCCTCTGAGTTCTGATTTGGTAATCAGAGCTGAGATGGGTGAGTGCCGTGGGACTCCCCACCAGTGCCGTGACCCCTTTGGATACAGCCTGGAGAGCAGGAATCAGGTGTGGAGGACGCTGCTGGCAGCAGATGTGCGTAGCGTGCTCCCATCCCTCCTGTTTTTACTGCAGGTCTCTGAGGTCTCATCCCTGTTGATGCTTCTCTTGATGTTTCTGGCACCGTGTGATTGCGGAGGAATCCGGGCTTTGGTGGAGCAGCAGCTTGGAGCTACTCGGATTGCAGGAAAAAAAGCATGGGAATACGGTTGGAATCTGTCAGCTAATCAAAGCAGCCCACCTTAATTATGAGTCTCTTTGTTTTAGATGTCAGATTGAAGGTTTGGGGGGGTCTAACTTGGAGCAGTGGGCGTGTGGAGGTGCTCCCAGAGGGAATTCTGAAGGGATGCAATGCTGGGCTGGGTTGGGTTGTGGTGATGGAGGGGGGATCCCGTGTTGCATGGGGAGCTTCGACTCATCCCTGGAGGGGGCTGGACGTGCTGGAGGCTTTTATTTAAGGCAAGAAGGGAGAGACGGTGTTTGAAGCAGAGCCAAGGCTGCAGGGATGTGTCCCTGGGCTGGCACAAGCAGCGTGGCCGGCAGCGATGCCGCGGGGTGGCAATGAGTGGGTGCTGGCAGCGTCCTTCCAGCTGCCTCCAGGCTGGGCTCCCCATGGAACCTCCACCTGTCCTTGGTCTGAGCAGCGCATAAACACCGAAGGAACGTGTATCCCTTTCCAGAGGCTGTTGCAGTGAATTGGGAGCAGACACCGGGAGCAGCAGAGAAACTGTCGCCATCAGCAGCTTTTTTCTAATCTGATCCGAAGGTTCCTGTTGGGAATGTGGCTGGAGCAGTCCCTGCTCTCCCTGAGAATGCAAATGGCAATGTGCAAGCTCCTGATGTCTCTGTCAGGTTGGAGGGAGACAAAGGATGCTGATGCACAAGGGATTTTCCTGTCTCCACCCCAGCTTCATGCTTGTACATCCACATCTTTTGCTTTGCTCCATTTGCCCATTCCCAAACTCACACCAGGGAATGGCATGCAAGGATGGATAAAGCCACCTTTGAGACCCTGAATCCCAGAATGGTTTACACTGGAAGGGACTTTAAACCTCATCTAATCCAACCCTCTGTGGTGATCAGGGACGTTTTCAACTAGACCAGGTTGCTCAGAGTCCACCTTCCATCAGTGCACATTTCCCACCACAAAGTGCCCATTGCAAAATTCCTGGGATAGGAGTTTGTGAAACCCAGATGACTCTTTGAGGAGCTGGGACACGGCTGGACTGTCCTTGGATTAGCTGTACAAGGGGTGAAAAAATCCATTCCACGGAAAATTCGCATTTTGGGAATTTCTGCTGAGAGTGGGAAGTTAGAGGATATATTTTTGTTTTCCATTTAAACATATATATATATATTGGAGTTCCAGTGGCTTTCCATTTCCTCGTCAGCTCGCTGTGAGATGCCATTTCTGCAGGCAGTGTATGACTTTTTTTTCCCCTCAGGAAATGTTCTAATATCAATTTAATTTTGACTCTCACAACTGCATCTATTCCGTGGGGAACCTGCTCTGCGGCCTCGCCAAGAAAGTGTTTCCTCTTAGCTGAGAGTTCATTTTCCAGTTTAAAAACATCATTCAGTCATTCCTAATGAAAGATATAATCAACTTTCAGGCTTCATGGCTTAGCTGAGCCCTTAATGGAGATGGGGAAGCCATTCCAGCAATGGCTCAGCCCTTATTTCCCATGGCAGGAGTCCTGGCACCTTGAAAAGGATGGATTTCACTGAGTGAAACAGCTCCCAGAGGGACTGCAGCCAGTCCACGTGGATACAACTCTAGGAGTTTCTCCCCTGGGATGCGTTCTGGCATCCCACAGGGATTTGCTCCTGCTCTGTTGTTGTGGCTCCACAAATCCTGCACGGCTTCTGCAGAAGCAGATGATAAAGAATTTGGTCCAGCTTGACTTAAAATAAAGAAAAAGAAGGGAAAAACAAACCCAAACAACAAAAAAACCCCCGACGAAAACACAGTTTGTGTCCCATCTGATTGGATTTTCATGCCCACACGTCTGCTCTATTTAAATGTTTTGGGAGTGCTGGGGGAATAGTCTCTATTTTCCATGCTGTGGCAAAGGAAGGGATTGGGTTGTCCCACACCTTGCTGAATTCCACCCATCCCCTGCTGTGTCCACATCTTCCCACCCTGTGTGGAAAGAGGAATGCAAATAGTACCAGGAAAATAGGATCAGGTGGAAGGAGGGAGCAGTAGGACACCTGGGAGGTACATCAGGGCTGGGCTGGAAGTGGGATAGGATTAAATAAGGTCATGGAGCACTGAAGATCCAAATGGGACCTCACAGAGCTGGGTGGATGTTAATCCAAGGAATGTTTACCCAGTCTTGTGGAAGAGGAGCCTTGTGCTGGTCTGGGGGGAGGCAAGCCCTAAAAATTCTGTAATAAGGTGGAATGGAATAAAGAATAGAATAGAATAGAATAGAATAGAATAGAATAGAATAGAATAGAATAGAATAGAATAGAATAGAATAGAATAGAAATCATTTAGGCTGGAAAAGCCCTCTAAGATCACCAAGTTCAACTATTGCCCAGCACTTCCACACCCACATCTACATGGCTTTTGAATTCCTCCAGGGATGGGAATTCCACCAGTGTCTTGCTGCCAGAAAACAATGCCCTAAGGACCATGGCACACTCAGAGGTGCCCCAGGGCAGGGGAAGAGGCTCTAGGGATGAGCTCATCCCTCAGCCAGGGCTGGATGCTCTCTCAGCAAGGAGCTTTTAGGTTTCCCCCCTCCCTGTTCAACCCTGAAGTAGCCTTTGAAGCACCAACATTACAGAAATTGGGAAATAAGCAAAAACTCCAAATCATCCATCCCCCC
>VWZF01003809.1:233093-246603 GCA_013396755.1 Sclerurus mexicanus
CCCCCCCCCCCAAACAGATGAGCCAACAGAAATTTTTAATTGAAACGTGTGGGAACAAATTACCTGACAATCCAAACAGAGGCGTTTGGAACTGGCACTCGAGCTTCTCCTTCAGGAAATATTGAAGCATCGTGACCCGACACTTGCAGAACTCACCCATAAAGCTTCTGAAGTGAAAAATTAATCCGAAGTAACCTCTTTTTCTGCTTTCCGGAAGCAGATTAGCTTTTGATAAATGCTTATACTTCCTCAATAGATCCCAGTCAACCGAGCTCGCCTCTTCCACATTGCCTGGTGTGATTCCCTGGAACATCAGGGGGTTGGAATGTCCATAGGGCTGGTCTGGGTGTTCGTGATGGCTCTGGACACCTGGAGCATTCCCATTCCTGCTTCCTTTCCTTTTGCTGTCCCTGTCAATCCACATCCATCACTCCTTCTTGCAGCACTGTTGCTGCTGCGTTTTATCCCTCTGAATCTGCCTCATGGGATTAGGCATGAAACGGAGGGTTGGAGCATATAATAGCAGGGCTGTAATTACCTGATGAATGCAGTGTAATTACACTGTGGTTAAGCTTTTGGATAACCTCCCCACCTCCCGCTAGCCCCGAGAACTGGAATTTTTCTCCATATCAGCTCTAAGGTTACCCGCATCCCCACAATTGTGGCTTTGGCTTCCTGGTCACTGTGGAAGGGTATTTTTAACATTCAGTGGCGCCACTGATTTTGCACTTACACTCTAATTAATTTGCAGCCCTGGAGCCTTGGAGTTGTACGAGTGGAGTGGAAATTACAGGTGTGGGAAGTGTAGCTGGAGTGAAATCACCCTGTGACTGCTGGGCAATGACAGCCCTCGTGCTCTCAGTACAGAGCCATGTTAAGGTTTTGGTGGGATCTCCGTGGGATCTGTTGGCACAGGTTTGGTTGGACAGAGGGATCTGAGATGTCACAGATCCCTCCATACAGGTACAAACAGGTTTGGTCTTCTCGCTCTCTACACTGCCTGACAGGAGGTTGGAGCCTGGTGGGGTTTGGGCTCTGCTCCCAGGTAACAAGTGACAAGAAAGTGGGCAAGACCTCAGGTTGTGTCAGGGCAGGTTTAGGCTGGACATCAGGAGGAATTTCTTCTTGGAAAATGTTGTCAGGCATTGGAAGGGGCTGCCCAGGGAGGTGGTGGAGTCCCCATCCCTGGGAGTGTTCAAGGACTGACTGGACATGGCACCCAGTGCTCTGGGCTGGGTGACAAGGTGGTGTCTCGTCAAAGGTCGGACTTGGTGACCTTGGAGGTCTTTTCCAACCATAATGATTCTGTGAAACCTCCTTCAGATAAAGTCTGTGAAGCAGCATTTTGCCTGATCCATCCTGCCTACAGCTTCGAGCCCATCAGCCCAGCCTGGACGTGGCTTAGTGGCACCACTCAGCAAACTTCGGATTCATCTTAATGAGTGACCCCCAGCTAATTACCACCCTCCTTGCACATCTCCATCCCCCTCACAGCATTAAAACCAGCCCAGCCATTTCCCTGCCTTTTGGAGCTGCTACTTGGGATACACAGACAACAAGCTCTGTAACATAATGGATTTTTATTATTATTAAGCTCCCAGTGCCTGTTTCCCTGTCAGTGTAACAGGGCTAATGAAATGTCCCCACTGCTCATGGGCCTTGGGAGGACAATTTGGGCCGGTCCTCTGCCGCATTTGGAAGAGGTGAAATGCTGGTTGTTGTTATTTATTACGGATCTGGTTTACTTTAGCTCTGGGTTTATTGAGTTTGTCTCCCACTCGCAAATGCCGACCACAGTTCCCAGCGCCGCTCCCGGTGCCAGAGATCCTTCCCGTTGCTGCTGAGTTGCCAGCTGGACTTGTTGTGGACTCCAGCTCAGGACAGTGGGCCAGGTTCATCCCTGGTGTAACATCATTGACTTTAATTAAGCTACGCCAGGGAGGAATTTGGAGCGCTCCGATCGCTCGTTGTGTGCCGGCGCCAGGAGGAAGGCACGGCGGGCGCCAGGCTGTGACAGCCCCATTTCAGCATGGGACAAGGCCCTGCATCTCTGTCTGGTGTGGGACACCAGTGTCCCTGATGGGGACAGGAGGAATCCAACAGCAAGCTTGTTATTATAGGGCTTCGTGTCTCCTGAGCTTCCAGATTTCATCTCCCTGTCCTCTTCCCTGACTGCCTGGAGGGGGAAAAAAAGCAAAAGGGGAAAAAATGGGCAGCGGATCCTTAAATAATTCAAGGCCTGACTCAAAGCTGAAGAGCTGCTGCTCTCAGACCCTTTGGATCAGACCATGCTTATAATTGGCATCAGAACATGTGCTTAGAACAAAACCTCGTTTCCTGGTGGTAATTCACCTGGTTTACTCCCATCCCCGTGCAGGGAGGCTCCCGCAATCCTTGTCCCACCCCTCGCAGGGCCCTGGGTCCCAGGCTCAGCATCACCTGTATGGGTGACATCACCTCAGTCACCCTCCCAGGCAGACACTGGACCCCCCCAATACCCCAGATCCGATTCCCACCACCTCCCACACACTGCCCGGAGGCAGCTGCTTCCTGGGGAGAGAATTCAGTTGCCTTGTTCAAAGCAGAGGGAAAGTTTCTGTACTGGCAGATCTGGGGCAGAGTTTTAAGAGCATCTGTATTTTCTCCCTCTCTGTCTGAAGGGAGGCACATCCAAGGATGGAGCCCCTGGCTTTTATCCTCCTCACCGCAGGCGTTGGGAGCCGCTCGCCTCGGAATCCACTCTCCCAGCGTCACATTTCCTGGGGTGTTTTAGAGAGTGGCTCTGGCTTGCTAAATGCAGGAGCATTCTAATATATATATATATAAAATTAAGCCTAAATGCGACAAAATTGTGGCTTTTGGTGCATCCCCACACCCCCTTAGTCTGCTGGGATGAACTGGGTGCTGGGGGGGGATGAGGTGGATGCTCTGGTGGGATGAGATGGTGATGAGATGGAATGAGGTGGGTGCTGGGATCTGATGGGATGGGTGCTGAGATGAGATGGGATGGGTGCTGTGGTGGGATGAGGTGGGTGCTGGGATAGAGTGAGATGGGATTCTGTGATGGGATGAGTGCTGGGGTGCAACAAAATGGGTGCTGTGATGGGATGAGATGGTGTTGTGATGGGATGAGGTGGATGCCGTGGTGGAAATGAGTGATGCGATGGAATGAGGTAGGAGCTGTTGGGTGCAGAGGGTGAGTGATAAGATGGGTGCTGTGATGGGATGAGGTGGGTGATGTGATGGAAGGAGGTGGGTGCTGTGGTGAGATGGGTGCTGTGGTGGGATAAGATGGGTGCTGTAGTGGGGTGAGCTGGATGCCCTGGTTGGATGAGGGAGATGCTCTGGTGGAATGAGGGAGATGCCCTCGTGGGATGAGGTGGTGCTGGGATGGGATGAGATGATGCTGAGATGGCATGAGGTGGGTGCTGTGATGGGATGAGGTGGGAGCTGTGATGGGATGAGGTGAGAGCTGTGATGGAATGAGATGGATGCTGTGATGGGATGAGGCGAGTGCCCTGGTGGGATGAGGTGGTGCCGTGATGGGATGAGATGGTGCTGTCAGGTGCAGAGGGATATATCTGTGCTCAGACACGCTCAGGTTTGGATCTCCCACCATCTCCTCTGCAGAGCTGCCACCCTGCTCATTCCCAGCCACTCTCTTCCGGGGGCTGTGAGGTCCTTTTGCACCTGTGTCTGCACATCCCGGGTTATCTGAGGACGCGGGGTGCAGGGAGCAGCAGGTTTGATGACAGCAGGGACACGCATGGAAAAGCTGTGGTGCAAACAGTTGGAAAATGATAACTAGCAATGATGCCTTTGCCAGGAGGGGAAAAAAAAAAAAAGACTGTAAATTCATTTTGTTTTGATATTCAAATACTCCTTTCTGTGTATGTGCTAATGGGTACGCTGGTGTTATGGCATTATTAGAACAAAATATTCAGATGATTCCTAACAGAATTTGTGTTTCACAAGCTACATGGAAATGTTGGCTTGGAAACAGGAGTAGTGTCAGGAGACTGTTTCTCCCAGGGGGTAATAATTGGCCCGAGCAGCTCTGCAGCGCTGGGCTTTGGAGTGTGGGAGCCAGATAACTTCTCTCAGGACAGGGCTCCAGAAATCCCTGCTAGGCAAAATCCCCCTTCCCAGCATGGAAGGAGCACCCTAAATAAAGACCAGAGGGAGCCTTCAGCCCCTCCAGCCCTTGATCCTTCTTCCCCACCTGCTTCCCAGCTCTGTGGAATGTGCAAGGCTGTTTTGAAAGGACAGTCTGCATTCCCACATCTCTCCTCCTGGCACTGTCAGCTCCGTGCATGGATTCCTCGGCTGAGACCCGGTCGAGGCTCTTAGCTCTGCATTCCCACCGAAATGAGCAGCAAATCGATGCAGGCCTAATAAAAGATGATTGGGAATTGCTAATAGGAGCTTGGGAGGGCAGCCCTGCCTCCCGGAGCCAAGATGAGTATGGATTTTCTCGTGCCAGGGACTGTAAATGGTTTTGAATTCCCCCAGGGAGCCCCAAATGCTCACCTTCTCCCTTCACCCTCCCTTCATCGTTCTCCTGCAGCCTTAGAAAGGAACCTGGTGAAGGCAATTAGTCAGGTTAATTAGCTGGTTGGTTGGTGGTGGTGGGGAGGGCTCAGCCTGTTCCCGCTGGGTGGGAAGGAGGGAGCTGGGACAGGATTCTGGGAGTGGCGAAGGCCAGGGTTAGATGGGATATTGGGAAGAAATTCCTCCCTGTGAAGGTGGGCAGGCCCTGGCACAGGTTGCCCAGAGAAGCTGTGGCTGCCCCATCCCTGCAAGTGTCCAAGGCCAGGTTGGATGGAGCTTGGTGGAAGTTGTCCCTGCCCATGGCTGGGGGTAGAACAAGATGATCTTCATGGTCCCTTCCAACCCAGACCAGATCATCTGTCCTGCTCCTGCTCTGGGCAGAGTTTGGTCCCCATCCCACAGTATGTGTGGAGGGGCAGGGAGGTGCACAGTCTGGAAGGGCTCTCACTGCCTTGGTGCTGGGCTTCAATTCTGACTCCTGGTGCTCACTCCAGACTTATTTATAGACTCACATCTCCTTTACTCTTCTCCCTGCAACCACCACGGGCCCAGCACCCCATCACTGATAGATCACCATCGATAAACACACTCCTCTGCTCTGCATTCAACAGCCAAACCCCTCCTGCCCTTCATGTTGGTGCTGCTGGGGGATGATGAATGAAATCCAAGTCGGTTTGATTCATATGAGTTGTGTTCACCTTGCAGAACAGGCTGTCACCAAAAATAATAAACCTCCTTGTTTTAATGCCCGGAGAGGCTGTTGGACGAGCAGCAGGATGGGTTTAGATCCTCTTCCAAGGAAAAGGACGCTTTTGAGAAAGACAGATTGCAAGCCACGGGATGGCTGCACAATCGGTAAATAATAATTAGAGCCGTGTCTGGAGGCTGCGTGGGGAGCAGGGACCTGTCAGGCTACGTGTGGCACTGGTGCTCTGGACAGGACAGTTCCTGACCCGTGGCCAGTGAGGTCTAAATGATGTTGCCAAGAGCAGGGGGTTGGCAGCAAGAGGTGAAGTGACCCGTCCCTTGTCATCCAGGAGGAAAGGTGGCCCAGCCCTGGGATCTGTGGCTTCCTGGTTCTTGCAAGGATGGTGACCAAGGGGACTTGAAGTAAAAGAAAACCTGCTGGGCAACTGTTTGCCCCTTGATTTATGTAGTTCATCACTTGAAGTTTTGCTCAGCACAGCCCTTCCTTGGGCTCACGCCAGCTTCCAAGGGGTTTTCCCTTTGGATAAATGTACCAGCATAGTATCCAGTGAGGCTGTATCCTCATCCCTCTACTTTCTGGGCAGCAACTCAGGTCATGATCCCCATCTCTGCCTGTCTCTGCCCTCTCCTTGGCCTCTTGGTTCTTCTCCCTTGGGATGCTCTGCTGCCTCCTGCCTCGGGATGCAATTCCCAGAGCCCCATCCTCATCCGTGCCCATGGCATTGAGGCAAAAAAGTATTAATGGGGGGGAAGTTAACCACACTTATTGAACTGCAAAAAAAGGTTGTTTTTATATCCCTTTATTGGAATATAAAGACAGCTTTTATAACCTTTTAAAGGGGCATAAAAGCAGCTTGGAGACTAGAAGGCTCGCTCCAGTGGAAGGCAGGGAAGGGAGTGGGATGAACATTTGCCATGTTCTGAGGTTGGGAGTAGCCAGGGGGATGGATGGGGCTGTTGGGACCCCAGGTCCAAGGTGGTTGTGGTGTCACCTCTCTCGGGCAGGTTTGGAGCCCTTGCTGCTGTTAACAGCCCTGGCTTTGGGCTCTGACACGTTTCTCCTCTCCATAACTGCAAAGTGAGTTCCTCAGAGCCCTCCCAGGAGGGGCAGGTGTTGGACTTAATGAGCAAACCTCTTTTATTTCATTTTTCTCCCCGGTCTGCTGCGAATAAATACTGCTTTGACTTCGTTCTTCCTGGAATGAGGAAGAAGGGAGGATGTAAAGGTCTGGCTTTGAGGCTGGAGGAAAAGTTTGCTCTGTAACTGCTCTGGCCTCTTCTGTGACACCCAACCTCTCTGATGGGACTGTGGGGCTCTGGGGTGGACCAGCTCCCAACCCCCATGGCCCAGGAAGTATTGGTTAATTTGAGATCTGGGGCTGGCACACTCATGGATAGGGTATCCTCATTCCCTGCAGCATTTTGGGGCAAGCACAAGTCTGTGCTGCAATCCCCCTCCTCCACTGCACAGGATTTGCTCCCTCCTTGGCCATCCCAACCAGCTGCTCGTTGCGATGTGGATGAAAGCAGCACCTTGAAATCCAGGAGGAACCTCTTTCCACTTATTCCAGAGCTCCTGGACGGTGTCTGGAGTCATTTGGCATTGGAGGTGATTAAAACCCAACCACCTCCCGCTGGCACCCTCCTCCCAGGACGGAGCTGGATTTTCTCCTTCCAGGAGGGAAAATGTGCCTTTTTCTTTCCCTCCTTCCCAGAGCGGTCGCTCTGCCGCGGCATTAAAAGAGGAGAGTGACCTTTCCACCAGTCTCCATCTCCGGGGAGGGGAGAGCTGAGCCCCCGTGTGCAGCAAGGCACAGCTGGAATCTGGATAGGTCACAAGGCTTGCTCATCCCCGTGCCGTCTCCCAAAAAATCAGCTTCCCGAGATAATGTTGTGGGGCTGGAAAGAGGACGGGAGCAGGAGCAGCTGCTTCTAATTTCGCTTCATGGGGAGGGAGGGGAGGCTGAGAGCACCCCGCATTCTCGGCACATATTTTTCATCATTATAGGCAGAAATGCCAGAGTGGTGACAGATATTAATGCAGTTCACACCGGGAGAAAATCTTCTTTCCATCAGACTCCATGTGCAGCAAGAGGGCAGTGCCATTTGCAGCCCAAGGGAGGACGTGTCTGAAAGGTGATGTGTTTTTTACCTGGCAAGTTTTATTCCAAGACAAAGTTCCGTTTGGAGAAAGGGCACTCGAAACCATCCCACTGGGAGTCACGGAATTGCTCTGTGCCCACACCATGGACCTCGATGAAGGTACATTGGTGCTGGGAATTAAGCTGGATTTTGGTGTAACTCTCGCTCCCCTCTGCTGGTTCTGCTGTGACTTCCTGTCACCACAGGGGTGTCAATGCCCCATGTGCCATTCTTGGCAACCTGGAGTCCCATCCTGCCCTGGCCCACGATGATTCTGTGAGGTTTTCAGCCTTATCCCACAGAAAACTGCACCTCCTTGCACCCCTCAGCCTCCTTTTATTTGCTTATCCCACTAAATATTCATCAGTAACATTTAAGACAAAGGAAAGAGATAATTACAAGGGGAGAGTTTTTTTGCAGTATTAAAGGTTAACAGAATTCTTGGCATTTGTGCCTTGTCGATCTCCATGTAATTATGCTCATTTCCCAGAATTCAGAGGCGACTGTGCCTGTTAACTCTCGAAGATGGTACCCCGGGAATTAAATTTATGAGATCATTTCTCAAAATCTCCAGATTCAAACCAAGCATCTTGCTTAATGGCATGACTATTATTAATATTATTCTTGGAATGCAGAGAGCCGTGAGGGTCAGAAGACCAGTGACAAAACTCAAATTGATCCAGGCAGACAGCAGAGAGCCTGGATTTTTATACTTCTTTTTTCCCAAGGAATATACTCGAGCAATTTGGTGACTTCAGGGAAGCGGGTTGGCAAAAAATGGGTGCTGCAAAGGTGCCGTTTGAGGTGAAAAAGCCCCTTTTTGGCTTCAGCTGGTGGGGAGTCAGAAAGGAAAGACTGGATCTCACCCCCCTGGTTTTGGGGGGTATAAACTGAGATATCTGCACCTCTCTGGGTGCCTGGTTTGTAGGGAGCAAGCAGCTTTCTGGTAGTAAAAGGTTTGTGCTGGTGGGGAAGCTGAGGTGAAGGGGGGTGAGTGTGGTGGTGAGCCAGCTCCAGGCAGGGACATTTGTCGTTTTGTTTCTCCTTGCAGTTTGGGATGTGTGTGTGATATCCAGATGGGCTGGGGAAGGCTTGGGACCACCTCAGGAGAAGGCACAGCGACTCTTGGAGCTGCTCCTCCAAAGGGTTCTCCAGGACAGAGCCTCAGGGGGGCTAGAGTCTGGGGTTTTCACCTTGGAGGGAGCCGTGCTGGAGCTCCCAAACATCCACCGTGCTTCCTGGGCAGTGTCTGGCTTTGCTTTTCAGCCCATTCAGCTCTTTCTTTCCCTTTTCACTTAGCGCTGGATTGAGTTGTAGAGCTCTGGGTTAATGTCGCACTTTCATAAAGTGCTGTTAGATGGTTAATGGCATGGTTTTATCCCACGTCATCGGCTGTCCCTGGCACCTGATCCGTGCTGATCAAACTCTGCTGTGGTTGCAGAGAAAGTGCACGGGGTATTTTTTTGCATGTTAATGCAGTGCCATAACCTCAGAACAAAGCCCCAAGAAAGAGATTTATGTAAAACCAATATTGATTTGTACCAAAGATCAATCCCAGTTCATAATTCTCATTGTGCCAGCATGGCTTGGTAGCTCCTCCATCATTTTTTTAACACTCTGCATAAGATGTTTGATATTAAGACTGAATGCACAGAGGTGTTAATCCTTAAATAGGAGTATTGTGTTGTTTGGACTGTTGTAAAAGGCCCAGACACCAAGGACTGTGGGAGAAAGGAGTGATCCCAAGGGAAAAGCCAGGCCTTGAAGGCTGCTGTGAATCCTTCTGGTATTTTATGTCCAAGCTGCAGCACTGCCTGGCCCATCTGGAATGTACAAAGGATCACAGGATGGTTTGGGTTGGAAGGGACCTCAAAACGCATCTTGTTCCACCCTCCTGCCATGGGCAAGGACACCTTCCACTAGAGCAGGTATCTCCAAGCCCTGTCCAAGCTGCCCTTGGACACTCCCAGGGGTGGGATATTCAGCATCCTTGAAGATGCTGCTGTTTGTATCTGTGTTTTAGGGCTGGCAGCGAACTGTGGGGTATTTTGCCTTTCCTTTTGCTCTGGTGCTGCATCCCTAGTTCCCTATAGAGATGTTGCAGGGAGATAAATCCTTTGCTGTGTTTGCAGCACCAGCCTGGGACAGATTTTTAACCTTTTCCAGGGCACCTGGTCCTGTAGCCCCTTGGCTGAGGCTTTGCAGCTCAGCCAGGGGCGCCCTGGAACGAGTTAACTCGAGCTTGAAAATTCCAAAGTCCCTGAGCACGACGAGAGCAAGCGACAAACCGAAGCCCAGCAGTTTTTTAAAGGGCAAACAAAATGTTCCTTTTTTACTGCGAGGCTCTTGGTGCAAAGTGCAGGCAGAGCAGGGCAGCAGATCCCAGCGTGGCTTTAGGGGAAGGCTCCCAAAAGCACATTTTATTGAAATTTAATAGCGTGGTTACTGCAAGTTTATCTAAACTGCAGTTAAATATTAACAGCATCTCTAGCAGGGATTAATGGGGTCTCCTGCGCTGTTTTTAAACACCGTGAAGTGCCGGGAGTCCCCGCTGCTTCCAGGGCGAGGGATCGAGGGCTGAGCTCTCACGGGGATGCCGCTCGCATTCCAAAAACTGCCCTAGAAAGAGCCCTGAACAGGCAATTTCTCCAGCTCCGGGCAGGGAATGCCTTTGGGGCGAGAAGGGCTCAAAATGGCTCCAGCCAAGGAAGGCTCTTAATCATTGTTTCTTAATTGGGGCCACCGTTAACGAGGGGATAAATGAGTCAGTGCGCGGAGCTGGAACCCTTTGTGGCTGTGACTGGTCGTGGACGTGGAGGGCTCAGTTATTCGGGAGAAGCTCCCTCGGACTCGTGTGTCATTCACCTGACTAATGCCAAGAAAATTAAGCACTTTTTGTGCAACTCTGAGCTTATTGGAGAATAATGTGGTATGCGATAGCACGGCCGGGGTTATAAAATCATGTTTTCATTTGGAAGGAACGAGAACATCTCGAGCATAAATTATGTTTCTGATCGTATTTGGCCATTTCAGATTAAAAATAAATTTCCACTTTAGGGTTATAGATTGCCATCTATCAGCTCCCTGAAAAGGAAAAAAAGGAATTAAAAGAGAAATCTGGCTGTACAAATTGCCTTGCTATGACCTACTTATTGGAAGGAGGGGTTTTTTTGTTCTCCAGGAATGAAATCTGTTGGTGTGGGGAGGTGTAGGGTTGTATGGACATAGGTTTGCAGGGAGGTATGTGGATGGGAGGATCTTTAACTTTACTTGCAAACAAGTGGAATAGATGGTAGAATTGTGTTAGACGTTTCTGAGAAAAGAGGGGGGAAATGCAGCAGTTGTGTCATTTTACTTGATAGAACTTTAACTGCAAATTTGGCATGTGGTTATCAGCCTTTGGGGCCACTCAGATCTGCAGATTAGCTTGGTTTTGTAGAAAAAGCCTGAGATTGGGGCAGTGTTTGCTGAAGGGTCCTTGAAGCAAGCCAAAATCCATAATTCTTCCCTGTGGGACATTTTTGGGACTGATCTGCTCTCTGCCCTGCCTGCAAGCCTCCCACTCCCCGAGACGCCCCTTTGGGAAGCAAACCCTCTGGCTCTCTCTGCTTCTCACCCCTTCTCCATCCATGCTTTCCGCATCCTCCCTGACAGCTCCCATCTCCCAAAGGGAAAATCCTTCCCTTCGGCTCCATCCTCACCACTGCATCCCTTCCCACCCATCCAGCCCTTGCTGCTCTGCCGCCCTGTTCGTGGTCTCTGCCAGGAGAGGGGGGCCTTTAGCCTTGCTGGGAAGGAGGAGGTTGAGGAGATGGATACGGAGATAAATATACACCTCGAGTGTGCCTGTGCTCGTTCTGCCTGTCTCCTGCCTGTTGCTTGCAGTGGAAAAGAAAAAAAAAAGAAAAAAAAAAAAGAGACTTTTACCTAAGTAGGAAGAAAGGGAAGGAGCTGAAAGCGAGAGGCTGTTTGGTGCTCAGATGGGCTCAGCCCGTGTGCGGCAAACTCTGCTGCTGCTGTGGTCAAAACCCAGTGAAGGAAAAAAGACTCTCTCATCCCCAGAGGAGGCTACAAAGCTCTCTTTCTCTCGCTGCTGAACCTTCACAGCTGGACTCAGTTGCTGGCTCCTCTGCTGCTGGAGCAACTGAATTATTTAAAGGAACCTTGATTTGGTTTTCTCTTTGCTGTTTTCCCGCGTTGTGTTTATTGTCTATAGATATTTTTATAGTCCGAAGCAATTACAGCTGTCAGGAAGGAGACGAGCTGTGACAGGCTGATTTATATGTACATTGTATGTATGCAAGAGAGGGAGGGAGACAAGGGATTCTGCTGGGCTTTAGTATGCAGGAGCATATTGGATGTAAATTCCTTGGGATCTTCAAACAATGCTGATGATGATCTAACAGTGGGCCAAATTCAGCCCTGGCAAGGGCTGAAACAGCTCAGCTGATCAAATTCTGCCCCATCCTCACACATTTTCAGTGCAGGGAGGTGTCTTTTCTCATGATTTAAGATGCTCCTGGCGATCCAGGCCTGAGTTTCGTGTTAAAAGGTTAACTGGCTGTGGTTATTGGAATCCCTCTGGTTTTGCTGACACAGGAGATGGTCTCTGCCCGTCCAAAGGCGCGGCCTCACAAAGAGCAAGCTCTTGTGTGATGGTCCTGTGGGTATCACAGCAGGGTCCCGATGCTTCCAGAGGTGTGGGATGCGGCAGCAATCAGCAGGAGCGGTGTGTTGTATTCTTTGCTGACTTGTACACCCTGGTGCAATCCCACAAAGACTTCCACCCTGCCTCTGCTGGTCTCTCTTTATACAGTGAGGTTTCAGAGATCCCTCCTGTGTGATTTGTGGCCCCCAAGGATCTGCTGAATGCAGCGTTCACCCTTCCCTTGCCAGATCAGCCAGTGGAGTTCATTGCAGGGATTAAACTCCTTCTGCCAAGTGCTGGGGAAAGCTGCTGTTTTCTCTGGGCAAACACAGGACTCGAGGCAGCACGTCCCACCAGCGCTACATTCAAGGAGCAGAGAACCTTTAGACAAGGAAAAAGTAGAGAGACTTGCAGAGCAATCCCGTTCTCGTATGACCCGTCAGCATGCACAATAATAATAAAGCTTTATTTGATGGAGTGTTTCCTCTGCCCGGCACAGCTCATAATGTTTTAGAGATTAAATAGCACAGTTAGTGAATTAAGCAGTAGTTTACAGGGGATTCGGAGACTCCAGGGATTAGTAACGGGCTATGGATCCTTTCACATCTAGGTCACCAGTTTGAATCCAGCTCAGGTTGGCAGCGAACTCAAAAACAACAACAAAAAAACCCCCACACTGGTGCAGTGTAAAAACTGCCGAGTGCTTGGTGGGGAATGGCAGGAGGATTTTTGGATAAGGCAAAGCAGAGAAGTCACTGGGGACAGCAGGTCGGGGAGGCCTGTTGTCCCCCAGGGTTGGGCTGCTGCAGCTGAGGGGGTTTGAGGGGTGCAGCTCCCCAAAAGCTGTGATTTGTCTGCAGGCTCCAGGACTCGGTGCTCTGAGGATGCTCCCCAGCACCTTCTCCCCAGCATGGAACTGTGCCTGGGAATATTAATGTGTTTAGCCACTAGTGGAGGGAAGGAGGAATTACTCGGCATAAGCAAATGTGATATTTGTTAAATTATGAGCTGATAAAAAGTACACGGGGACCGTGCTTGCGGCTGGGGAGGAATTTGCCACTTTAAGCTCACGCTGTGCTCACGAGGTGCGGGGGACCAGGAGGACACGCTCCTGCCTCTCCTCCTCATCACCTGGCTTGGGAGGGGGCAAAGGGGGGATATCATCCCGTGCCTCAGTTTCCCCTCCTGCACAGTGGCGCTGCCGCCTGGGATGGGCAAGGCTCCCAGGTAGTCGGGGGCAAATGGGAGAGAGCGCTGCGGGGTGCAGGTAAGCGCGGGGCGGGAGAGAGGGGAAAGGAGAGGGGGGTCTTGGCATCCCCCCGCGAAGAGCGCGGCGCGCCGGGGGTTAAACCTGTGTGTGTGCTCCGTGCGCATCCCGCCCCGCTGCATCCCGCCCGTGTGCGGGGCTCGGGGCGTGCGGGAGCTGAGGCGCCGGGCAGCGCTGGAGCCGCTGCCATGACA
>VWZF01003809.1:246696-276564 GCA_013396755.1 Sclerurus mexicanus
CTGAGCCCAGCCGGGGGCTCCCGGCAGCCTCACAGCCCCGCGTCCTGCATCCCGCCGCCCTCTCATCCCCAGTCTGCATCCCGGCATCCTGCATCCCGCCTGGATCAACCCCCCGACAGCGGGGCGGGAGGAGAGGAGCTGCAGGGCATCCCGGAGGCTTTTGCCCGCCTGTGCCTTCTTGCGACTGGACACCTTTGCTAGCTCGCCTCGGGGGTGTTTTTGGGGGTTTTTACTGNGCCGATGCCGCCCTCCCTTTCCTGCCACGGGCACTCACGTTTCCTCCGTGGGTTATAAACTTTTGATGCCAGATCTCCGCAGCGCCTGCCCAGCTGCAGCTGAAAGTATCGTCTCCAGCAGCCGCACATCTGTGACCTTCATCTCGTGCTCCGCACCTTCTCTCCTCCTCTTCCTCCTCCTCCCCCCGGCCCTCCCGTCCTCCTCCCTCGCCCGAGGACAGCGGGACTCCCTCCGATGCCGCTCGGCAGGCTCAGCGCTCGCAGCCAGCCTTGCCGGGGGCTCTCCTGATCTCCGTGGAGCTCCGCAGCGCTCGCCCCGGTGGTTTTGCTCCCCCCCATCCCTCCTCTCCACCCGCCCCTTCCCCCTTTTCGCCTTGTCGGGTGTGTTTTTTGCCTGTTGGAAAAGTCCCCGCCGCCCAGGATGGGGGTCGGTGGGTGCTTAGCCCTGCCCTGGAGGTGCCTGGTCGTCCTCTGTCTCAGGCTGCTCTTCCTTGTGCCCGCAGGAGTGCCCGTGCGCAGCGGAGATGCCACCTTCCCCAAAGCCATGGACAACGTGACAGTGCGGCAAGGGGAGAGCGCCACGCTCAGGTAGGAGCAGCTGGACGGGGGGCTTGGGGGGGCTTGGTTGTGGCTCTTTGGGGGATGCTCTGCGCCCAGCGGGACTGCCAGAGGGTCCTGGGACCCACTGGGGACTTTGTGCGCGTCCCAAGGGCTCGTCCCTGTTGTGGCAGGGGATGCCTTGGGTCCCCGTCGTGGTGGGGGACACCGTGCTGGAGCGGGTGCTGTGGGGATGGGCACACCTGCGCTGTGCGGGCTGCAGGGCAGGGCTGGCAGCATCCCGGAGGGGCTGGGGGTGCCAGACGAGGAGCTGCCACAGGGGCTTGCTTAGGTGGCAGACACTGAGTTAGCGCTGCCCGACACTCCCAAAGTTGCGCCTGTATGGGAGGGGAGCGGGGTCCAGCCTGCACTGCCAGCGGGTTTCCAGCGCTGCGATGCCTCCGAGGTGTCAGTGTTTTGCCTTGATCACTTTATAGTCTCCGCACGAATCCGTTAATATCAAATCAATCTTTTACTCCAGGGGTGCATCTTATGAATTCTGATGGATGCTTTCCCTTACGTTGTTTGATGTAGGAGAAACACAGGCAGCTTATATGCAGATGGGCCACTTCTGTGCCGCACAATAGAGCCGAGCATCCCTTTGCGTTCCCTGGATGAGTTACAGGTGTACATGGTGCAGTGCCCAGGCAGCAGAACAGCTCAGAACAGCATCCCAGCAGCCTGTCCGGATGAGCAGAGAGCAGCCCAGCTTTTTTTGGGAGGCAGTGGGGACTCGGCTCGTGGCTGGGGCTTTGGGTCATGCTGTGCGTGCTTCAGGCAGCCCTGGGAGGACCCGAGCCGGTTAATCCGGGGGTGGTGGGATGTGAGCGCGGAGCAAGCGAGCCTTGAGTTAGTGTGCTGGTTTCTCCGCACCAGCGAGCAGAGCGTGCCCCCCTGGCTCAGACCTGGGCTGACGGGGCTGCAGCAGAGAGCAGCTGCTCTGCCCAAAGCGGGGCACGGGGATGGCACAAGCAGAGCGTGTCACGCTCTCCGGGAGCAGCCGAGCCGGTGCTGGTTTGAGTGGAGGGTGCTCTGCTTGCCTGGGTGGTCAGGCAGGCTTTGTGGCTTAGGGGGGTTTATAGGGGGAAATGTTTGGTGCATAACGTGGTGGTGGGAATCGGGCTCTGGCTGGAGGCTCTGTGAGTTCCGTGCTGCTGAGAGAGGCGTTGGTCTCCTGTCTCCCGTCACGGCCACTGCCAGACTTTGGGATGTTGGCTGCGCTGGGCACGTTCCTGTTCCTTGCTCCTGCCAGGGACCCACTGGGACACGCTTGTCATCACCCCGTGTAACTGGGGGCTGTGGCACAGCTGGAGAGCAGAGGGCTCAGTTTCCTTGTGCTCTTCCTAATTGGACTGCGATGATGATTAACCTGAGCTGCAGCAAGCAAGGCAGTTTAAAGAAGGACAGTGCCCCCCGAGAGGTGCCTTTGGCCTTGGTGCTCTTTGCCTCACTGTTGGAATTTGTCTCCCTGGTGAAGTGTCGGGTTTGGGGCTCTCTGAGGCAGTGCTGGTGGAGGTCGGAGCAGGATGGGTGCCTGCTGGGCAGGGGGCTGAGCCCCTTCCCTGGGGAGCCCCTGCAACTCCAGCAGAGTCTGCTGCCAGCAGAGGGCTGACTTGGATCTTCTTTTTTTCTTTTCTTTTTTTTTTTTCTTTTCTCTTTTTTATTTTTAAGCTTCTGGCCTCTTTTCTGTGCTGTTTGCAGAAGGGCATGTTTGTGAAGCAGCCAGGTCTGGAGTGGTGGGGTGTTTTAGCCTTCTCATAAGAAGCTCTGCATCCCCCCAGTGCTGGCACTTAGAGGAAGCCCCTGCCCCCAAAGCACCTGTTCTCTGCCTATTTCCCCTCCTGGCATCTGCTTCTGCCCAGGCTCTCTGGTGCATCTTTTCCATGCTCTCACCCCTCCCTTTTCCTCCTCATGTTCAGCTTTTTTACCTGCTGCAGTGAGTTTTCTGGCCTCCAGCTCCCATTTGCTCCCAGTCTGCCCCATCTCTTCTGGTGTTGCTGTTTCCCAGTGATCCCCCTCTTCCTATTTCCCTGCAGCCTCTGGATAATAAGCATCTTTCCATCTTCCCTTGGGATCTGGAGTCGGGCAGGGAATTGCACACAGCAAGCCAAAGTGGAGGCATCAGTGGTGGGCTGAAGGCAGGAGCCCAAAGGTGGAGGGTCTCAGTGGTGAAATTCATGTATATTTGCAGGCTGTGATACCCTGCGTGAGAGCCAGGAAGGGGAAACCACCTGGGGAGTCTTTCCATGTGGGTGGTGTTTGTGGTAGGTGGTGTTTAGATGGTGAATAGTCTGTGCACCACAGTACGAGCAGATGTGGTGTCCTTTGCTGTCCTCCCTGCAAATGGCATTTGGCCCTCACATGAGGGAGTTGGGCTTGGAAAATCTCAGGCCTGTAAGTCCAGTCTGTATCTCTTGCAGAATTATCCCCAGTTCTGTTAGGTCTGGAGTGGCCAGGTCCTCTTTCACCATCCTCCATCCTGGTCATGAGACAGGTTGAGCCTGCACATCTCCCTGGCTTCTGCAGGGCTGGTGGAGCTCTTTGGTTCCCAAGATCAGCTCCTTAACCATGCGTGGCCTTGCAGAAAGGAGTTGTAAGAGAGGGCACAGCCGTGTGCAAGTGGTGGAGGAAGCCTGGGGGCTTTTCAGGCTGATGTGGGTTTCCTGTATTGGTTTTTTGGGCACTTCCATTTCCAGCTCTCCACCCTTTTTCCAAGGGAGGCTCAGCATAATCCTTGCAGAAACTCAGGCTCCATCTACAGGCAATTTGTAGGTCATCTTAGATCAGCAGCAAATAATTTCACTGTTTTCAGCAGAGATTGTTGATAATTCACTACTTTTTATTGTAAGAACAAATAATTCCCTTAACAGTCAGGCACCTTTCCTCTCTGGGGAACTCAGGCACTTTGCAAATTCTTTGTGTGCTATTAAAAATCAAATCAAGCTGCCTCTTTCCTTGTTCTGAAACACAAAACCTTCTGCCAATGAAGTGGGGCAGGTGTTGAGGTGGAAGCAGTAACCTGTGTTCCTCACCAGTCTGGGACACGAAACTGAGCAAGAAGCACGCTGGTAACCATCAAGGAGGGTGAAGAAGGCCACTTTTTAATTTCCCAGCTGGGATTTGATGTGGAAACAAGGATTAAGTTCCTGGTTTTTGGGAAGAGTACCATTGAGTCTCAGCTTTCTCCACGCGCTGCTTGTTGGACGCATGCCTTGGGGTTGCTGTGGGGGCATCTCTGGCAGGTCATGGTTGGCAATCCCGATGGGTTGATCCTGGCTGGAAACCTTGGTTGGGTTTTATCCCAGCTGCATCACAGTGGTGGATCTTCACTGACAGGCAGATACTCAAGCGGTGTTAAAACGGGGATGTAAACGGGATGATCCTGCTGTGCCGCCGGCAAACCGACCTTTTATAACAGGCATCAGTGCAGTTCATAAAGACGTAAACCAACAGCTGCTCAAAATTTCAAAGCTTTACGGTTTAATCTGTATTTAAGAAATATTGTGGGGTGTTTTTTTTGAGGGAAAGAGTGTGTTTCAGAGTATCTGGGAGATGGAGCGTGCTGGGTTGTCCCCTTGGCTGTCGCCACAGGGACACCAGGATTTGAGAAGGCCCCTCTGTTGCTCTCAGCCTCAGTTTCCCCGTCTGTAAAGTGGGCCAACAGCAGTGGTTTGTCAGTGATCATCAGAAGAGTGAGTGTTCATAGATGGTGCTGAGGTGGTACAAAAAACGTTTGGCGTGTACAACTCGGCTTTTCTCTGAACCAAATAATACAGAGATGCTTTATCTCTGTATTTAAAGGCAAATTTTCAAGTCAAATCCGCTGTGCTTGTCTGCTTCTGGTGAACTCATGGCCTCCCCCATTTCTTGCCCGTGAAGGAGACCAAAAAGCCAGGATAGCTTTGCTCATTCTCATAAGCTTCTGCGCTGGCTGGATTCTGTCAATTAGCAAGTATGAGAACAATTCCAATTAAAAATAAAAAGCCCCAATAAAACATCACGAGATGCTGTTCTTCCATTTATTTTTGCAATTATCATTTTAATTATTTCTGACAATGCTGCTTTAGTTCCTTTTTTTTTTCTTTTCTTTTTGTATAATAACCTACCGCAGTCTATTTGCCAGCACACGATGAGACCTCAGTGAAGTACAACCAGCAGGACCACAGTCTGCAGGCATAGGTCTGCAAAGTCAGGAAATCAGGGGGTTTTGCCTCTTTTTTTTTTGGTCAAACTGCCGACTCTTCGTGTACCTACCTGTTAATGGGGGTTGTGACACTCACCTGCCGACCTGCAACGTGCAGCCACGGCCCTGGCGGAGAAAAGAAGTGTTAATGCAGCCACGTCTCTGCTGTTAAATCCTCGCTGGGAAGCGAGAAGAGAGTCACCGCTTTTTGTGTGCAAATGCTAAAAGCCTGGGGATTAGCGAAGAGCAGATTAGCGAGGACTTGCTCCATCGCTGCCCCCTCCTATCCCCCCTCCTCTCCTACCCAAAAAGTTTTCTGGAGCAGCTAAATATATACCTGCCGTTTCCAAGGTAGAGCTCGCTGCGTGGCGGAGCTGTAATTGGCGACTCAGTGAAATTACAGCCAAGGATTCTGGCATTTGGATCCTCCTGGCTGGCATAATAATTTCTCCCTAGGTAGCTGGTATTTAACTTGTCTTATCTGCTCCTGATAGTTGTAATTACAGTGCCCGCTAATTTCACTGTAATATTGCAGCCGCTGGAAGGGTGGTTGGAGAAAGGTCGGGGGGTTGCAGGAAGGCTCCCTCCTGCCCCGCTCGCTGCACCAAGGCATGTGATGCTGCCAAAAAGCACGTGCCGAGATTGTGGAGCTGGTACCCAACCAGCTTGTGCCGCCTTCTCTCTTTGGTGGGACTGGAGCAGCCTCGCAGCCACGCTATTGTCCTTGCTGGCATCAGGGAAGGACGTGCTGGAAGGAGTGGAAATTCTGGTGTCCTTGTTGTGGGATGAATTTTGGTCTTCATCTCGTGTCAGGGCTTGCTGGTTTGTTTGAGGTGGCTGCTTGGCTTGTGCAGGGAGAGGCTGGTTGTCCTTGAGACTGGTGATCCCTGAGGTTGGTGTACCCTTGTGGTTTGTTGTCCCTGAGGTCAGTTGTCCCTGCTCCAAGAGCACAGTCCTGCTGTTGCAAGGTGGGGATTTGGGGACGACTTGAAGGAGATTCAGGACTGGCTTTTGAGGGACTCACCTTCGGCCAGCAAGGCTTTGGCTGCTGGTTGTGCCAACACCTCTCCTGCTGAGCCAGCACCAGGCAGGTTTTGATGTGGGTGTAGGACTGGACTTGAGCATCAGAGAGCTCAAGTCCTGCTGACACAGGTTTTAACCAGAACTCTGGGGTTTTGCTTTAGGAAATCTTGTTCTTGAGAGTGCAGTGAGCTGGTGGGGTCTGCAGAGGGAGGAGGAGACCCTCACTGTCACCTCTCCAAGGGACAGGATGCAGGCTCTGAGAAGGTCCTCTTCCCTAGCAAAAAGCCAACCCCCACGTGAAGTTTTTGATCTCTACTAGCTAGAAATAGTTCCAAGTGCTGATATTTACCTCCAGGGTATGAGACTGAACTGTTAGTAATCCTCTCGCTATAGGGTACACGAGATCATTTTGCAAGGATAATAAACTCCCTGGTAATAGCTGTCCTTCCCTGGATCACGCACGGTGCTCCAGGAGCTCAGGTCTTTGTTTCTGGAACAGGATTAGGTGTTAATGCTGCAAAACAAAACGGGGGCACAGCGCCTGCCTTTCACAGGTTTCCAAAGAGTTTCTCTGTTCCCTTGGCTGCTCTCACAGTTTGCCTCCTCCTCGCATTCCTCAGCCCTAAACCACAGATGCTTTTTACAACAGCTGGACATATTGTTTTAAGTGATAATCTTTAGATACTGCAGCCGAGCAGACGGTTCATAAGAAATATCTGATTCGGTGACTATCACTTCTCCTTCTGTCCTTGTGAGCAGCCTTAGTGGGTTAGGATGTGCTGGTTTTTCTTCCCTTTTTAATGAGAAAAATAATTTCCCCACAGTCCCTGCCAGCAATTTTTAGCTTGTAATGGGTTGTTTACTGCAAGTTTGATTTGATGTGTAGGTCTTGTCTTCCCTGACAGACAGAACCCTTGAAGGTCAGATCTTTAGTGCAAAATACTCACATTTTATACTTTTGTTTTCCTGTGAATATTTCCCAATATTTGCTGAAAACGAGTTGTTTCCATGACTATACTCGATGGACTTGTTCCTTGGGATACAAATGGGTCTCAAAGTCTGTTTATCTATGGAGGGGGAGGATAATGAGAACAACTGTTGTGGTGTAAATTGTAAACTTAAGATTTTTTTCCTAATACTGTAGAAAATCAGTACATTGTGCTGATGCTCATAAGGTACTTTGTGCCATCTGCAGTGCTGGTGGGTTCAGACTGGGGACACTCAAGGAGATGTCACCAGATCATTTTGCTTTTTCTTCACTTGGAGTACCAAGGCTTGTGTGTGGTGTCACCACCAGGTTGGACCTGGAGAGAAGAGGAATGGGAGGCCAGGAGGGATAAAGTGAAAGAGCAGAAAGAAAAGGTGGGAGGAGGAAAAGAAAAATGTAAGGTGCAAGAAGGGGATGGGTAAAGGGGAAACCAGAGCACTGGAAAGGATGATACAAGTTAAAATCCATGACTGGTAACTCCCCTTGTGTGTCCAGCTGTCTGGACTGAGATGTGGGGGGCTTTGACTTCAGCCAATGGGTACCCAAATCCCAGGACCAGTCCCAGTGGGATAGCGCATCACCCCATCTCCTGTTTTCGCATTTTCCCTCTGTGTGTGCATGTATGTGTGTGTATATATATAAAAATCTAACAAATTTCTAACCCATATAAATCCAATTACCCATGTTTTGCCTGCAGGGAGCGAGGGAGATTAATGTTTGGTATTTTGGCAGGAATGTAAAAAGAAATAGGTGGTAATAACAATGAAGGGTCATAAAAAGGAACCGATAGTCGTGTCTATGCCCGGGAACCTGCCGTAATTCCTGTGGGTATCTGTCACAGCTCCTGTGGAGGGGCAGGGAAGAGCCAGGAGTGCTTCCTGGGCACTTGAGCATCTGTCCTACCACTGGAGAAGATATTAATGTGTTGATAACAATGGAGGCTGATAAAGAGAAATGGTTTATGTCCCAGGGCACCTTCTCGTGCCAGATCCTGCTCTGTGTCATGGCTTGCAGGAGCCATGGGAGCATGTTGCTGTTATCCCCGTTTTGTGGAGAGGCAGACGAGTTCCAGGAAAGCAGGACGAGTGTGGGATTTTTTTGGAAGGAGAGGTGGGAAGCTCTTCTTCACCCTCTGTGGTGAGTCTGGGGTGATTTTGGAGCCTGCAGGCCTGGATTGGAGTGACATGCCTGGAGTGTTTTGGGTAGGAGTTGGGAGTACCAGAGCTGTGCTCGTATCATTTTTCCTCCCCTCTGAGCCCATTCCTGCAATGACTCCACACACTGAGTATTCCTCGACTGTTTTCCTTCCCTTGCACAAGATGCCTTTTCCTGCAGCTCTCGGTCAGGGGACAGGAGCTTTGTTGGAGGATGAGCAGTCCCTGTGAGGCTGTTCCCATCACATTATGTGGCTGCTTGGCCATGTCCCCTTCTGTCCTGTGGTGACTGTGGTGACTGCAGTTGAGAGGGTATTGTGCTACCAGCCGCCTTCCTCCCTTGGCTTTGACACCTGGGAGCCAGTCACTCATCATCCTCCATTGAGACCCTCCCTGTGGTGCCAGGGTGAGGTTCCCTGCTACTCTTGCTGTCCCCTGTGTCACAGGTGGCATCTGCGCTGCCCCTCCGCTGTCACGTATTAATCACGGTTCAGATATTCCCTCCCTACAGCAGGTTCTGCCTTCTCTGCAGGCTTTGCATCAGGCTCCTGGCTCTCCATTTATTACCACCACCAGTTTTATAACCCACTTTATCAGATGACTTTTCTTTTTTTTTTTTTCCCTTTCTTAAAGAGCATAACCCATGAGCAACTCATCATTTCCGAGAGAGTGCCGTTAGCAGGAGAGCAGGGCTCCATACTTATACCCGAAATGAAGAGCCTGCTTTACCGTGGTGTTGCATTTAATTCAATCAAGGCAGTTAAAGCCGAGATTTAAAGTCCTCTGTGTGATCACGGAGTTGCTCCGATGCGGCAGCAGGTAGAAGGGAAGATTGAGTCCATTTCCAAGGAGACTCCAAGTAACTGTTGGAAGCAGCCAGGCCTGGGGCTTACTGCGGCAGCGGCCACGGTGGGAAGCTGTTAGCATTCACATCGCATCCCATCTCTCTCTCCGTCACCCTCCCTGCTCCTGCTCCTTATCCCCATATATTCCTTTAAGTAGAATTGATTAGTTTGGCTTTTTTTTTTATTTTACTAGGGGGAGGGCTGGTTTTAATTAATATTCTTAACTGTACGATAATTGCGCCGACTGGCCCTATCGCTGTCTGAGTCACCCTCTCCTCCCTTGTTCTTGCGGGAAGGCTCTTTGGACTTAATTAAAGTTAGGGATCCAGGGCTAGCAGGAACAGCAGGAGTCTTGCAGGGTTTTGATGAAATGATTGCTGTGGGGGAAGTGCCTATTTTCTTTCCAGAGTCATAGATTGTGATGCTGAGACAGTGTTACGACCGTCTGGTTTGACCACCTGCTTTACACAGGCCACTGCGGCTCATCCTGCATTTTCCATCCTGCATTTCCCCTCCTGCACACACAAACCCCTCCTGGACACCCCAGCTCATGTTTTAGGGTGAGAGCAGCCCAGTTCTGGGGTGTTGCCTCTCCTTGAAGGGGACATGTGTTTGACTTCCCAGCACCCATCGCCACTGGGGCGTTGCAGGTCGTGGTGGGGGATGTTGGAGGGATAACGGAGAAGCTGCATGGACTCAGCAGGTCTTTTTTCATCTCGGGTTTCAGTGCTCATGCTTGCAGACAGCACTGCCACCAGAGCTCAAATGCAGCCCAAGCAAGAGCTTAACAAGCTCCGAGAGGTGTCCAGAAAGTTATCCTGACACCAAGTGACAGGCTCTCAATTGATATCCTCTGGAGACTTTAAACTCACTTCTGCAAGGTTTCCAAAGCTGGTTTTGTCTCATACCTGAGGAATCCTTTATCTGCTGCGATGCCTGCCCTGCCTCGTCTCATTGCTCTTGACGTTTCTCTTTGTTGCCTGCTGCAGCTCAGGTAAACTCTGCTGCAAAACTGTTTAAGAAGGGCTTCTCTCAGCCTCTGCTCTGCTCTGGTGCTGGGGTTCCCATAGAAATAGTCTGGGCTGGTGCTGTTCCTGCTTGGCTCTGCAGGGAACTGGCTGGAGCAATGTCAGGACTGTGGCTACTCATCCCAGAGAGCAGGGAATGCTCCAGATTACAGGGCAAGGTCAAATAGGGTCAGGTGTGGGAAAGGGAAGAGAAACCATCCTGGGAGATCACTCACCTTCCATCCTGGGAAAGCTCTGGAGCAAACCGGCAAAATCATTTGTGATCAACTAGGACAGGACAAGAAGTTGTGCCACAGCCAGCAGAGATTTGTCAAGGAGAAATTGCGTCAGATCTGATCTCTGTATGGAGGTATAACAAGCCTTGTGGGCAGGGGGGAAGCAGGAGACGCCTGAGACAGTGACCCAGGCAAGGCTGTAGCTGCTGCCCTGGGAAACTTGGGGTGGGAACCACTGTCTGGAGGTGCTGTAGGGAAACAGGCTGGTCTATGTGTGGTCCTTCCCTCCTTCTGAGACCCAGCCTGCTATGAACTGTTTTCCCAGCTGGTAGGAAAAGCCACCTTTGCAGTAGTTTCAGGCTGCAGCTGACTGGTAATATCCTGCTGAATGGCACAGAGGGCTTGGGGGATTGTCTCTGTCTCCTGAACCTCCTTGTGCAAGAGTGTGTCTGTCCATAGCATCATTGAGCTGCCACTGGGGGTTTGCAGTATCACTATGCAGTTGCTGATGTCTCATTCTAGACCCTCATCCAGGGGTGCCCCGTGTGAGAATGTCCCATCGTGGGGCATATTGGTTTCCCTTCCAGAAATTGGGGATTGCCAGCCCGGTGCAGGATGGCTACTGGCTTCATCCTGCTGCCTTTTTGGGTGGTGGTCCCAAGCAGCAGTGCTTCTCGTGCCCTCCTTGCTGAGGGGAGGTGCTCCAGCACCATTGCAGAGCCAGGCAGCCCCCGCACCCCTTCCCCAGTTGCCATCAGACCCACTGTGCGCAAGAGAAGGTTTTAAGAGGCAGCTGGGGCCTGCCCAGACTCTATAACCGAGGCTGTGGACTCTCAGAGGCGCAGTTGAAGCGTTTTCCTTGATTTTGCTTTTATTGCCCAGTAAATCAGTGCTGGGGCCAGCCCATCTGCGGGAAGCAGCTCCCTTTACTCAAAGGTGCTTTCCTTCCACTGTCCCTCTCCTGGCCCACAGCCCCAAGCCAGGAGCTCTACAAGGTGGCCGTGACCACCTGGTCCTGGCCATGGGCTCCCTTTGGGAAGAATCCCTGACACTGGCATTGCTCTCCCAATCCTGTGCTTTGTCCTGCGATTGCTGAGCTTGCAGCTGGTTTTCAAGACTGATGCTGCACTTAGCAGGGTGCTGCCAAAACCACGGAGTCCAGCAGGTTATTTCCCTTCAGAAGCCATTTATCTTTTCCCTCTCAGATGCTGGGCTTCTGCCTCTCATCTCTGGTTTTTCCTCCCACGTGGGAAGGAGCTCAGTCTTCACAGCCTTCCCAAATTACTGGTCATGGGGTCAGACCCCATTCTGGGGGGAGAGGCAACTGTTGGGGGTGGGCATCGTGGGCGAGGGGGTGGCAGAGCTTTATTGATTCCAGTTAATATTTAGGGAAGCTTGCTCCAGACTTCAGCTTCTTGTGCCAGTCTCTTCCGATTGTGTTCTTGGATGAGGCTGCTCTGTGGGCTGGTGGGATGCCAGAAGGTGCAGGGCTGGGGTTTGAAAGCTTTATTCCAGCAGGGAGTTGACAATTTGTCTTTCTTTTTGGTGGCTTTGCATGTAGTGAGAGGGAAGTTGAGATGCAAAATTTCAGATGGGAAATTTAGAAGCTCCTTGGGCTTTACCACCACCTCTCACTATAATCTTGGGCACCTCACTTAACTTGAGGCTCCAGATTTCCTGACTTTTTGTTCTTTTGAGGGACTCTGAGCCTTGGGTCACTTTGCACACTGCTGAACACTTTGGAAAATCCCATCTAAAAGTTTCCTTGAGGAGCAACACTCGTTTTCATTAAACACTAACTTAATAGTACAGGAGAATGCTGTGTGATGGATATTAAAGTTTAACAACTGTATATCTATTACCTTGCTGCTAAATCTTTATATGCCTTAAATAATCAATTGATATTTAATTAGCATACAGTACTATTACTGCCTTCCTAAATCTATAATGATAAACCAAGTTACAAGTTATTGGACGTTAATTACTATCTGATGATTAGAAACAGCAAGACATTTACCAGCCTCATCCCGGATATAATCCAGCGTGTCCATGCACACTCCCGAGTCAAACTGCGCTCCCTGTCTCTTAATAATCAATGGGTGTTCAACATGTAATATTTGTCTAATTAGCACTAAATTAAATCCTCATTGACAACACTTCAGGGTAAGAGATCTGCATCGAATATGATGGATTAGACACGGAAGGGCTGTTATTGTAAGCAGGAGATGTGCGTGTCATTTGCTTTGCTTGCCATGGCTGGCACTTGCCTCCCTGTGACTGTCAGCCTGGTCCTGGGGGGACCGGTGATGGAGCGATGCCTGGATGTTGGATTGACAGTCCCAGAGACCCTGGGTCTCTTTACTTGTGCTGTAGACACCAGCTCTTAGTTCCTTCCTTTCAATCCTCTGCAAGGAATCGCTATCCTTGCCGTGTCAGGGATGTTTCTCAGTGGCAGTTTTCCTGCACCTTCAGGGTTTTACAGGTGGTGAAACCTCCTGAAGCCTGAGCAGCTCCTTGGTTCCTTCCCAGCACCTCCCCAGCTTCAGATCTGTTCTCACCCATGGATATACATGTGTCTCCCCCCAGGAGGATGGATTTGGGGGTGGAGAAGGGGGCTTTCTGCACCTGGAGCTTTCCCTGTGAGCAAAGGGCTGATCATCTGTCGTGGGCAGATGTTTCTTCTGCCTTTTGTGCTACCACCAAACTTATCTGTGAGACTGTGTAGCCTCTGTTTGGGCAATGAGGATCATACAGATCATAGAATGGTTGGAAAGAGCCTTAAAGCTCAGCTAGTTCCATGGGCAAGGACACCTTCCGCTGGACCAGGTTGCTCCAAGCCCCATCCAGCCTGTCCTGAACACTCCCATGCGTGGGGCAGCCACAACACAGGGTGTTTCAGTCCATAAGTCTGAGCTTAGATCAGGGATGGCTGGGGTAAGATTGGAGGGATGTGGGAGTGAGAGCATCCCCAAAGCCTGGCTTTGCATGGAAAACCCTCTTGGGGGCTGCTGTCTTGCACGTGGAAGCACCTCCATGCACTCTGCCAGCATCCACGGGAGCTGTTTTATGAGAGCAGCGGGATGGATTCACAGCCGGCAGCTCCTTGCGAGACTCAGCCTGTCCTTCACACTCAGCGTGGATGTAATTAACTGTGCTGATGGGATGTTATGCCAACAGCAAAGCAGAAAACACCAGAAAATGAGTCAGGAGTGATACCAGGGCTGTTCAGCGTGGAGACATGGGAAGTGGCAGCCAGAAATGCAGCTCTTGTCTCCTGCCACACAGCATGTGTGGGAACATCCTCCCTGTAGCTTCCCTGCCTCCAGTGGAGGGCAGGTCCAGCTCTGGAAAGAAGCAGTGGGACACAGGGAACCTCCCTCAGGCTCTGGCAGGGCTTTGCTGTAGCATTCAGGGGAAATACATGGTCCCTGGGATGTGTTTTTCTCCCTGATGTGTGATGGATGTGTAACTTCCAGCTCTTAGTTCCCTCCTTTCAATCTTTTGCAAGGAATCACTATCCTTGCTGTGTCAGGGATGTTTCTCAGCACCAGTTTTCTTGTCCTTCCAGGGTTTTACAGGTTGTGAAACCTCCTGCAGCCTGAGCGGCTCCTTGGTTCCTTTCTCTGCCCCCCAAAATGCAGAAGCCCGCTGGCTGGGATGTGTCCTGCACTTGGCGGGAGCTGGGATGAGAAAGAGGAAAAAGGAAAAAAAAAAGTAAAAAAGACTTCCAATTAGCAATTGAAATTGTTCTTAAAAGAATTTGCCTATTCTGCAAGGAATGTTTAGTAATTGATAGCAATTTCTAGCAATTAAATACAAATTAATTCGTGCTACCGAGAAGCAGTTTATTTATGGCTCTGTATTTATGGGCACTCCCTCTCCTTAAAACTATCGTCATTGCTTTTGATAAGTAATTAGAGTTTACTGAATAATTTCCCAATGTAGGTATGAATTTTAAATAATTTTTAATACCATGCAAGTGTTCCATTGTATTGCTGAGTGAGGGATTATCATTATTTATATTGTAGTAGGGCCTGGGGGCTGGGGCAGGCACTGTGCAAGTGTATAGCACAGAGATGGTCCCTGCCCAGAACAGCTTGCAGTGAGTTTTATGGCAGCAGCAGAATCCTGAACGTGCTTCCAGGAAATAAAGGTTATTTGGAGTCTTTTCCACCAGCACAGCACAGGCTGCAAGCAGTGACTGGGTGTAAATGTGTTTCTCCTGCCTTGTGATTAGGGGGAAAGAGTCATTCCCTACTAGTAATAGTAATGGTTGATTACTTGGAGGAGGAGGGTCAAAGCCCAGACCAAGAGGTGGTGAACCAAGGTCATGTGTTGTGGTTAGTTAACTTAAGTTTTGGCTTATTGGAGCTACCTGGTCTGGTGGAAGGTGTCCCTGGCTGTGGCAGGGGTTGGAATGAGATGAGCTTTAAGGCACCTTCCAACCCAAACCAGTCTGGGATTCTACAACTTGAGGTGCCTTTTATTTGCTTTTCTGAGGTGATCCCAGGTCACGGTTGCAAACTTTTAACAGTGCTCCTACAGCTCTACCAGTTCTTTTTTGGCTCTTTACAATGTGAGATCTTCATATAATCCCATTCACAGCACTTGTAGATTTGATAGGAGAGGGAAAAGCCACAAGTGGTTTAAAGCTGTGGGTGGGAGCTGGTGGTGTCACATTGAACACGGAGAGAGCTCAGACCAGAGGAGGTGATTTTAGGAAAGCTGTGTGTCCCAAGCACCTTCCATTGGGTGTACTAAGCCCCTCAGTGCATCCAGTGGATGCTTGGCAGGGCAGGACCCTTGTCAGGATGGCGTGGGAGGGAGGGATGTCTCCTGGTGTGTGATTTACAGAGTGGGGTAGTCATCTCAAAAATGCTGTAAGCATGAGAAGTTGGCCAGGCATGAGGGGAAGGTGCTAATTAAAGCACATGGCAACAGCATCCATGTGAGGAAGATCCTGGAGAGAGGGAGGAAGCCGACCCTGGAGAGCAGGCATGGTGTTCAGAAGTGAGATTGGGAGCTGGCAGGAGCGTATGGGCTTGTGGTGCCAGGCAGGGGTACACTCCAAAGCACAGACTTTGTGCCCTAAATGTCTTTTAGGGGTCCTGAGGTGACTGTTGCTTTTACTGAGGATTAAACTCAAGCCTGGGAAACTTGGAGAATTAAATATCCCTTAGTGTTAATGTGTAAGGACAGCTTTGGGATTTACCAAATGCACTTGGGTTACAGTTGAAGTGCCCATGGGCTGTTTGGAGCTTTGAGGCTGCATGGACCCTTTGGAGCATGGCAGAGGTGCCCTTCCCCATTGCTCCTCCTGTCCCCTTTGTCAGCTGCGGGCAGCGGGGTCGGCCCCCACCTCTGGTTCAAAGTCTGTGCTGATCCTGCCTGTGGCTGCACAGCCTGTTCTGGCTTCATTACTGAGCTTGATTAAATGGTACTTGTACAGCCAAGGGTTGGGAAAACACACAAAGGGACTTTTCTAGTCATCTGAGGCGCTTGGATACCGTGGAGACAGATGCTGAAGGGAGGGAGAGACGTGGCTTGACATCGCAGTCTCAGTAATGAGATGTAACCCATTAGGGTAGTGTTCTTCTAGGATCCAGGTGCCTCCAGGGGAGGGAAGGGGTTCAGACAGAGCCCCAGCACCTGGAAAAGGCTCCTTCTGAAGAGGAAAAGAGTGAACTGGGGACTTGTCCTGTCTGGGGGACAGAGTGCTCTGGCTTTTTCAGAGAGTGGGGTTGTGAGAAAATGAGTGAGACTGTTTTGGCCTCAGGTTCTCACTTCTGTCTCGTTTCAGAGAGCCTTTGTGTGCAGCCAGCAATATTTTCACACTGTTAAAGTACATGGAGCTGGATTTAACCAGCACCTTGTGGGCTGTGCAGGTGCTGCAGCATCATGGGATGTGTGTGGTGCATGGGACTATGCCAAGAAAGGAGATGGCTCCTGTCACCCCTCTGTGCATCCTCAAGTAGGATGTGGTCACCCAGACTGTCAGATCAAGCCTGTCTTTAGGGCCTGAGAAGGGCTGTAGCAGAAGGTGGCAACTCCCCTTACAGAGCAGCAGTGGGTGAGTTTGGCCAACCCTGAAGATGCCAGGTCTGGGACAGTCTGTAAGATACACCCTGAGTGTGATATTAAGCAGATATTTCAGCAGGGGCAGGCACATGAGTGACTTGTAAGGATGAGGAGCAAGTTCAAACCAGCAGGCTCGTGGTCTTGAACTCTCCTGGGCTGGAAGTCTTCCCTTAAATTTCAGTCCTATTATTTTTGTGCCATCCTCCCTGTGCTGGAGGAGTTTGGAGCTTTTCTTCCCTGCCCATCTACAAACCTCATCGTGCACTTCACTTGCACGTTTTCCTTTTACCCATTCCCTGTGCTTCGAGCATCTGGAGCATGGCAATGCCTTTCATCCCTCCTTCCTTGTGATGATTCAGAACTGGTGGCTTTTACCCTCTGCACTTGGGGTCACTGTTTGTTATAAGCTGTTGTGAGGTGGTTTGTGGTGCTCTGGTACTCTGAAGAGAGATGCTGTGGACTCTTTTGGGCTAATGAACAGCCCGACTGCAAGGGATGAGACTCAGTGTGACCCCTCAGGTCCCTTCTGGGAGGTGTGTAACACCCCCTGCTCTCACCCTGTGAGCTGAGTGTGCTGGCACCAGGCTCATGTCTGGACACAGAGAACTTAGGAGATGATGGAGACTTTTAACTGTGGTCTGTGATGGCCCTGCTCTCCCTTCTGGCAACTGGCTCCCTTGCGTGATTAACTTCACATCCCAAAAGTCACTGCCTCTGTGAAGCTTCAGGACCGTGCCAGTGCTGCTGACTGCTCGAGTGCCCTGCAAGCCTCCAGACAAGGGTCAGCGAGGTGGCTGCTGTCAGAGCAGCACAAAGGCTCTGGGCTTTGAAAGCCAAGAGCACTTCTCTGCTCTTTGATTGTGGACTGAAGTGCCTGCAGACTGCAAGGGGTGTAAACGGGAGGGTTGGGAACGTGGTCGCTGAGTATTTGTGCTCACGCTCAGCAGGGCAGAGCTGTGGTGGGATGCTGGTAGGTGCCAAAATCACTGTGTTATGGGTAATGATGGTGCTGGCTTTGCTGGGGGTGCAGTGAGGTGGGTGAGGGGGAGGAGCTGAGGCATCCAAATCCCTTCTGGAATGATCACAGTTAAACTCCAGTGGCAGGATTGCTCACCAGTGATTCATGAGCCTTAGCGTTAGGGCGGTTCTCCTTTGCTGCCTGCAGAAATAACACTCTGGGAACAGGGGAGGGGGAATGTGTCACCCCCCAGGGAGATTTGGGTGGCTCTGAAGTGCCACCACAAGGATGACCAACCAAAGCTGGGGGTCCAGAGAAGGAGATTGGCAGGGTGGAGGCAGGAGTGCTCTCCAGTGTCTCACTGACCGTGTGTGTCCAAGGGATGCTCCAGCAGTGGGTGGACACTCCGATTTGAGGTGTCCATCAGGAGCTGCAATTTTGCATTCTAGACCAGAGGGCTTGAACCTTCCCCATTGCCTGACCACAAGCAGCACCTGAAGCAGACAAAAACCAGGCAGAGTGAGTTTGCCAGGTCGAAGCCTCCCTGCCTTTATTGCAGTTTTCCTGACAGCAGCCCGTCCCTCTGCCAAATAAAAATTCCACGCACGGAGCTGGTTGAAAACATCAATTAGCTCTAAAACAATTATTATTTTTTTTGAAATGCCATTTTATATATGCAATAACACAACACAATAATCCTGGGTTATTTAACAGAGCATTTACCATGAAAACAGTCATTACTCTTTAAACGCTGCTGACTGTACAAGCCTCTTAACATTAAACGCCAAGTGAGGCAGAAGTCTTGTCTCAGAAATGCCACATCCCCCGAATACATTCAAGACACTGTCATTGGGAAGCCCCCTGCTTGGCTGAGTGGCATTTCCCATGCCGGGGAAGCTCTTGAGATGGGGCAGCCCATGGAGCATGGGCATATCATCCAAATTTTGGTTGGTTTAAGCATAGGCGTGTGTTGGAGGGCATCAGATGGGTTCAATCCAATTTTACTACAGCCCTATGGCCTTCATCCCTCTCTTCTTCAGCCTCCAGCGGCGCCAGGGAAAGTTCAGGTTGGACATCAGGAAAATTTTTGCACACAAAGGGTTGTCAGGTCTTGGAATGGGCCGCCCAGGACAGTGGTGGAATCCCCATCCCTGGAGGTGTCCAAGGGATGACTGGATGTGGCACTCAGGGTTCAAGGTGGGGGATCTGTCACAGGTTGGACCTGATGATCTTGGAGGTCTTTTCCAACCTAAATGATTCTGTGGTCCTGCACCATCCTGATCTCCAGGGGTAGCAGGCGTGTTCATTATCCAGCCTAAACCCAGCAGGTTTAGCAGTTTTAATAGTCTCAGTAGGGCCTTTCATAATGCACAGATAGAGATATTTTTTGCTGCTAAGTCAATAAAGAATTTAGCAGTAAATTCTACTTTTTCCCCCATTTTGTGGTACAAGGGAATTGTGCTGGATGTATATTATTTACTTACTTATTAGACCTCTCCTCGCTACCTGGCACGAGCCCGAGGGAGCAGATGGAAATACCATTCTCAGGCTACCAAAATCCTTTGGTTTAAGCAAAATAGTTGTGTTTAAAGATTAATTTAAGATGCTTTAAAAATTGAGCAGGCCATTCATTTTTAATATTGATTGATATTATTATAAAAGATTCAGCTGCAACTCTTCTCACCAGGACCTCTCTTGGCTCGTAGACAGCGCGTTTGTCTGCGAGGGACGGGGCTTAGTTATTTTTAATCTTTGATACTCGTTCTTGTGAAATTTATGGGAAGCGTCGTCTCGTGTCTGGCACATCAGAGCATCCCAGGCAGGAGCTGGGAGGGCCTGGGGAGGAGGTGAAGTTGGATGAGTGGCTGGTGGGGGTTGGAGCCTCTGTCTCTGCTGGATGAAGGGAAGGGGTTGGTATTTTATTCCAGCAGCGCCGTAGAACTGCGAGCAAAGTTCCATTAAACTGGGGGGTTTAATGGAAGCAACTGGAAGTCTAATGGAAGGTGAAGCAAATGCTGGGGGCCTGAATAGGCAGAAAGTAAAATCTGCCCAAAACAGCAAGTGCATTTTGTTGTGCTTTTTGCAAACCTACTCTATGTTTTTTATTATTAAATATTTTTTTAATGTAGAAGTGTGGAATAAATACTGGCACAGCGGCGCCTCCTTTGCATTGGCATCCTTTGATAGCATTTTGTTGGCAAATTGGGGACACAAAGCAGCCACCCCAGCCCTGGAGGAGCTGAGTTTGCTGCTGAGGAAAAATTTCTCCAAATTGCATTTATTTCACGGGCGTGAAAGGTCACAAAGTGAAGGGAAACAAGAACTGTATTCAATTAGACAATTTGATCAAAATAAATCTGTCAAGATGGCATTCCTGCTGAGGAATCAATTGACTTGGAAAATGAAGGCAGCAGCTGCTGCTGTTGTTATTATTGTTGTTATTATTATTATTTTAAATTAGCTCCAGTACCTGCCACGAGTACCTGAGCTGGAGTGCCTGAGCGGTTCACATCATCTATCACTCTTATTAGATATTAATACATCCTCCCCCGCCTTGCATTTAGTGCCCTGTTAATGGTCAAGTGGCCCCAGAGTGCTTCCTGGGAGGCTGATAGGAATGATTAGTAATGAGAAGGGATGGTGAGGCTTTTTTTTTTTTTATTTCCCCAGGCAGAAGGTTCAGGGAATGAAAAACACGATGAGAGGGAGACCAAGCGTGCGCAGTCGCGGCTGATGTGCTTGGTCAGACGCAGTTCTTGGTGTCTCTAAATCAACCTGAGTAGTATTTCAGCGTGTTCCTTTTTTTATGTAGCAGAGAAGGTACCCGAATAATTGATTTTTTTTTGGCTGGGAATTGGGAGGAAAGGGGTTTGTCTCCCCATGTTGCTGCTGCTTCTGCCTCCCTGGGTGTTTCGGCTCTGGCTTGGTAGCACTGGGGGTTGTCCAAAGGAGTTTGCCAAGGGATGCTGCAGAAGGATGGGGCAGAGGAACACGATCCATTAGGCTGGAAGCTGAGAAGAGGCTGAAGTGGGCAAAAGCTAGGATGAGATGTTCCCTTAGGGAATAAATGATTTTTGCAGAGGAAGAAATCCTCCTGTTGGAGAGAACTTGAAGCCTCCACAGCCCACTCCATCATCTGAGCTATTTAAAACAAGGCTGGATAGAGCACTGGAGAGTACAGCAAAGAAACAGGCCTGCCCCAGCTGGATGAGAGCCTGGAGAACTCTGACAGATCCTTTGGTGCTTCCCTTTCTGCTGCCGTCAGCCCTTGGCGGCCGAACTGGCGTTGGCTCCTGGGGGCGTCCTGTCTTTGAACATGTTGTATGGGGAAATCAGATGTGAAGGTTCCCAGGGCTGGCATGTAGAAGTGTCTGGGCTGCCTGTGGTGGGAAGAGTGATGAGGGAAGTCTCCTTCATCTTTTACCAACTGGGGTGTTTTTCTTTGTATCGGGCAGCCTTAAAAAACCCAGACATGAAGAAAAGCCACCAACCTCCTTTCAAGCCAGACTGTATCACAGCAATGGGCTGCTCTGCTTCTCAGCTGCCTTCAGCTTGGTGCAGCTCATCAAAGGCTCTTCCCATGCCTTGGGCAGCTCTGCCTGTCTGCTGCCCGCAGCGGGGAGGCTTTGCCCAAAGTGGCACCAGATCCCCCTCTCTGTGTCTCAGAAGGTGGCTGAAGTGTTAGGATTAGATGGCAGGGATAAAATGAGGTCCTCCTGGACAGCTGGTAGGTGCCAGCACACTGCTTTGGTGCTGACACCATGCCCTGGATGGTTTTTGTGGTTATGACTCCATTCTTCTCCCCTAAATCGTAGAATAATTTCTGCTGAGCACTGCCAAGCCCATCACTAACCCATGTCCCCAAAGGCCACATCTGTATGTCTTATAAATCCTTCCAGGGATGTTGACACCACCACTATCCTGGGCATCCTGTGCCAGGGCTTGACAACCCTTTCCATGAAGAAATCATAGCTAATATTCAACCTACACCTCCCCTGGTGGAATATAAAGCCATTTCCTCCTGTCCTGGTCCTGCCTGGCCATCAGCCTGCTGCTCCATGCCTTGAAAGGAGTGTAACTGCACCCACCTGGAGACTCTGGGGCAGGGGATGTGCATTCAGAGCCAGGCTGAAGATGCACTTGCCTTTCCACACCCATGTGTGCAGGTGATCCAGGTGGGATCACTCAGGGGCATCGTGGCAGGTGAGGGACCCCAGCTCTCGCCTCCTCCTCCCATTGCTTGAATTTTTATTGACTGGTGATGACAAACTGGTTTATGGACAGATCTTTTATACCCGCTAGGACTCGGCAGTTATTTTTGAGATGATGCTTTGCCTCAGAATCTTCCTTCCTTCATCCTTCATAAATCTTGAGCGAGGCTGCTGCATTCCGACCAAGCTTAATATTCTTCTTGCAGATCTCTGCACCAAAATGGCTGTATCTGAGCAGGGAGGGGTTGGTGGATTCCCCTCCACCCTTTGCTCTCTTCTAAGGGCAGTTGTGAAACTTGGTGTTAGGGTCTGTCAAAGGGTGTGGGGTCCTTGGAGGGGGCAGGATGGTGCTGCCTTGGGGGTGTTTTGCATGAGGATCCATGTGCGTGGATATGAACCTCTCCTCTTCCCATCAGGGTGTGGGTTGTGAAGAATAGGCTGGAGTATGGAGATGGTGGTGGAGGTCAGGAAAGAGCAATGAGGAGAGTAATGGGAATAAAAGAATAAGGAGGGGATAGAAAGAGAGACTTATTTTGCAGCTGTCTGTTGCTGTTGTTGGATTTTTTCTGAGTAAAAAGCAGAGAAGAAGGATTCCAGCCCCCTTATTTCACCTCTCTTCCACTAATGCATTCGGTTGCAAAGGACAGATCCCATTCACTTGGCCTTTCTCCTCTCCTCATTAACTCCCACGACCTTGGGGCTGTGGCAAGAGCAAAGCGTTTATCCCAACAAAAGGATTATCAAAACAAATAACCAGAGTTTTCAGAAAGGTCGTGTCCCTTGCAAGCCCAGGCAGAGGCAAAACCTCTTTGCTCAGCTGAGTTTGGACTGGCTTTTCTTCTCAGTGTGTTGGGCGATAAATCCCACATTCTGTCACCTCCCCCAGGAGCATTGTCTTTGCCACAGCAGAGCTGGAGAATGTTTTCCTGGGAGCGTGAGGAGTGGAGCAATGAGCTATCCCCCAGGGGTGTCTGAACAGCCCCATGGGACCCCAGTGTTGTGCTGTCACTGCCGTTCCCCTTTCCAGAGCATCTCAAGTTTCTCCCAGTGGGATATAACCAGCAAAATAAGCTCCCAGACTCCCTGTTGACAGGTCACTGGAGGGGTCCTCCTTGAGACAGGTTCCATGAGATGAAATGCACTTTTGAGGGGTTCAAAATCGTGACAGAAACTGCTGATTTTTTGAGCAGGTGTTGGATGTGGAGAAATTAGGGATGCACAGTGTGATACGGAGACAAGGTACAGGTTTCCTGGGAGGTGATTCCTACAAGTACACCTGTGTGTGTAGGTGTATGCATAGATAGGGGGTTCCCAGATAAGCCACAAAGCTGTTACTCTTGATTTTGAGTTTAAAATAATCCTTCTAATTTTTACATCTTTTGAGATTTCCTCCCCCCATGCACTGCACTGCTCTGGTTTAGTTCACGCTGGGCTTAAGGGACAGGGTTTACCCTCAGTTTATCAGGCAGCACCTTTATCAGCACCTCTTTTTCCATGTCTCCTACAGCAAACATGTCTCTTCAGTGCTCTGACCGTGTCCTCCTTTCAGTTTCTCTACAAAAAACCGAAGCATAAATACATGTTTGGTGATGCAAATGAGCGTGGCAGCTTCCAGCGTGAGCCACTTTGGCTGCTGTCAGGAGCAGCCAGGCATTGCACACCGAAGTTTTGAAACCCCGGTGCTGAGCTGATGCAAGTGCAATACCTGTCTGGTGGGAGAACAGAGCTGACTCGCTGCGGGAGGCTTTCTCACACGTAGGGTGAGATCCTGGTTGGGATCTGAGCCGGCTCTGCTGCTCCACGATTCCCTTCTGCTCCGCTTGGTTCCCGCAGCTGGGGAATGAAAAGCACCTGCCTTTGCTGATGCTGCCCGAGTGAAGTGTTATCAGGTTTTATTCTCCCTCCTGTCTCCCTTTTTCACACCTGTGTATCACAAAAACGTCTCCTATCATCGTATGCCCCGCGAAACTCTCCCGGAGCGTTTATCTTTCGAGAGCGATAGCGGAGGATGTGGGTTTTTTTTGAGGCTGGCGTCCTCCCTCTGCCTTTCATCCCTTCTCTTTGACATGATAGAGCATCTCCAAAAGTTGTAAAGAGCATCTCTCTTTGTGTAGGTGCACCTGCTCCCTGTGTGTCGTGGGTGGGGGTGCTGTTAGCATGGGGAAATCCGTGAATAATTTACCATGCAACCAAAAGGACTCATAAAGCTTTAAATTATTAACACAGAGTTCAGTTCAGAGGAGAGATGTTGGAGCTGTTTGCTTTGGCTGGGGGTTTTACCTCGGAATTGGGGTGGCAGGAGTGGCTCTGGAAGGATTTTTGCAGGCTTGCAGTGATGTACAGGCTGGAAGAGCAGAAGCCAGCGAAATAAATAATTAAAAAGATCTAGATAGGTGCAAGAACAATCCCAGCAGCTTTAATTGTATAAACTGGAGATACCCTTCCCTGGGAAAGAGGGGGGAAAAAATAATGGGCTTTTGTTGCATTTTCTTTCATTGTCTCACTTAATTCTTTGGGAGGCAGAGGAGCAGGAAATTCCTCTCTCCTTTCTGGGAGCTGGTGTGGGGCAGCCCTTTCCCAGCCCAATCCAGAGATCCAGCACCACAGCCAGGGATGTTCCCACACATGTTTAATCTGCTGATTCTCTTTTACCTGCCTCTTTGCACCGCTGTGTGATTTCCCCTTGGATTAGGGACCTCAAGCCCAGGCCAGGATGCTCACCCCAACCCCCGAAATTCCGGCTGCTTTTGACAGGTGGAGGGGCAGATTGGGTGCCGTGCCCCATCCAGGCAGCTTTCGGTGGCGTAACAGCTGAGTGTGAGCTGGTGCTGAAGCTGAATCAAGCGCTGCCATTGAAGGGGCTCCGCCAGCTTCTTTCCTTTTTTTTTTTTTTCTTTCCAAGCACACCGAGAGCTGGGAGTTAATTCTGGAAGCGTCACTTGCACAAGGATGTTTCTGGCAGGCTCGGGGTTGCTAAGTGTAGCTAAGTGCCTCGAGCATCCCTAACCATTCGACTCCTTGGGTTTTTTTTTTCTCCGTGAAGAGAAAGTTTCTGAAGAGGGAAGCAAGCGCAGTCAGCCGTGCTAAATAATCCCGTCGGGTGCTGCAGGAGGTGCCACCAGCACCGATGTGTGGGGGCTGATGTGCTGCCTGGGCTGGCTCTTTCCCCAATTTCACTGTCCTCAAGTCTCATCTCCTTTGGATCCTTTCGCTGGCATCTTTGGAGTAGGGAAGTGTTTGGAGCTGGGTGTTGGTGAACTCTCAGGAAGGAGGCAAATGCACTCAGTGCCTTTGAGATGCTTTTGGGTTCTCAGTCCTCTTGCTCCTGGTCATGCTGGAGCATGGATGGGATGTGCAGGGATGGAGAGATTCGTGTTAGCGGCACCAAAGAGAGGTACACCCACCACCCTCTGTAATTCCCACATCTTCTGGGATGTTGGGTGTGCGTTAAAGCAGAACCGGGGTGGGCTGAGCCCGGTGCCTTCTCAGGAATGAGGTGGCTGGTACCACTGAGGGCTCTGGAGGAAGGAGCTCATTTCTGGAGTGCTGTGGTTTGCCTCTGGTGTTTTCAGAAAGGATTTTTGTAACTGTTTAAACCTGGCAAATTGCTAATTACTTAACAGCGTGTTTCCTAGAGAAGTGTAAAGAGAGGGTTCCAAAGCTTTTAAGTGGATTTTAACAAATACAAATTTCATTTTCCATTAGGAACTTGGAATTGGTTTCTGAGGTGGTTGAAGCTGCTCTTTGTAGTTGCTTTGGGTTCTGTTTCTGCAAGCCTGGGAGCTGGCCCTGTGTAATGCAGGTTGAACTCCAAAGCCAGTTCAGTTTGGTGGGTGCTCTCGGTCTCCTGGATCTTGGGGTGGCAGGTTGGGGTCCCAGTTAGGCATGAGGTGGGCTAAAAAGCCCTACTGGTGAAGGATCATCCCTATCCTAAAGCTCCATGTATTCCCCAGCTAAGTCAGCACAGAAAATGCTCTCTTGTGCCTCTCCTTTTCCTTCTAGTCCCACTTCCAAGGGTCCAAGAGGGAGTGAAAGACCTGTAACCTCTTCTCCCTGCCCGCCTCTCATGCTGCAAAACACAATAGCCAGCTTCAGCTCCCGAGACCGTCTTCCTAGAAGCTTATTTATACCTGTGCTTAGTGTTGATTCAGCTGCTTCACATCCATCGCTCAAATTCACAAGAGCCCTTATAGAAAGGACAGATGAAAACCACCATATCCCGCTCCTGCCTCTCTTTCTTTTATATTTTCTCTCTCCTGCGTGCTCACAGCACTTGCCTCTGTAGTTTTGAGCACCAGGAAAAAAGATGTTGTTACCAGATGTGATTTCAGAGCCTCTGTGTGAGCTCCCAACCTCTCTCCCACTTAGGGCTGGCTTTGCAAAGCGAGGAGCCGAGATTAGCAGCTCTCTGCCCCTCGGAGAGCCCGCTGCCCATATCAAAGAGGAGAGGAGTAAAGGCCCGACAGGTGCCTCCTCGGCCTTTCCAAATATCCCACCGTCGGCACATTTGTGTTAGGTATTGATTTCTGTTTAATAGAATAAGCCAGGAGAAATCACACCCTTTGTTGGCGTTCAAAGGATAAACCATAAAAGCCATTAAGAAGTACTGTAAGCGGCGGGATGATTAATGAGACTTTAGGTGCATTCCACTGACTGCTCCCAGATAATGTCTTTGAAAGATCCTGTTGCTTCTGGCTGCGATTCAGAGCTATTTATTTGCAAGGTGAGGCTCTGAGGAGCGGCGCTTCCCGCCCTGCCTGATACGGTTACGGAGACAAACTGGATGCCCCCGATTTCCCATCTCCAGAGGGATCTTTTTGCGTTGCGGTTTTGCTCATCAGCCTTGTTGAGATACTGGGGAGGACAAGTGAAAGATGCAATGTCTGCCCTCAGATCGCTGCTGCGTGCCTGCGGTGAGATGCTGCCTTAGGGAGAGGGAGCCATGGGCTTTAAGGCTTGTAGGAAGGAAGCCCTTATCAGGACATATCGATCCTGTTTGGGTTGTTTTTCATGGTGCTACTGTGTCTTTCCATATCTCTGTCCAGGGGCGCTCTCTGGCAGCTGGGATGTCTGTGATCCTGACAGCACTCGTGCACTTGTAAATACCCTCTTGGTTCCAGCCTGGGCAGAGCTCACAGCTGGGTGCTGCTGCATCCAGGAGTGAACCCCCCCAAACTTGTCTGCTGGGTCTCTGTGTGGGTCAGCATCCCACTGTGAACCCCAAATCTACATGGGTCAGCATCCTAATCTCAGCCCCAAATCCATGTGGGTCTGCATCCCACTGCCATCCCAAAGCCGTGTGGGTCAGCATCCCACCGCCAGCCCCAAATCCATGTGTGTCAGAATTCCACTGTGAGCCACAGCAGAGCTGGCAGTGAGTATTTCCTCCACTCCCTTTCATGGCATCTCCATGGATTTTGACTCTGAGGGGTCCATAAATTGGGTTTTTCAGGACCCCCCTGTTTTTCAGCAGATAGGCTCTCCATGGCGATCTGAGGAATGGTTTCTCTTCCTGGATAAAACCACAGGGGCAAAATGAGACTCAGAGCCAAGGTCCAATCCATTCTTTCCGCTTTGTTTTTCCAGCTGCCCAAGCTGCAGACCGCAGGGTGTGATGTGTGGAGGGATGGAGGTGCAGAGCTGCTGTACAGCCCCCCATCCCACATCCCTGCCAGGTTTCCCTTTTTCTTTGGGAGGTGGAAGTTATTGCCATCACAGCAAATCCTGTTTGTTTCTAAACCAAGCCCATCTGCAGCGAAATAATAAACAGAACACAAGGAAACAGATAAGCACAGTTAAAAAAAAATACCAAAACAAGCAAACAAAACCCTAAATGAAAAACCTGCACTTGAAATGGTGAGGTTTTTTCCCCTTGGTAAAAAAGACTCTTCCCCGTGGCGGGGCAGGATATGGGAGCAGAGATTTTCTGTCAAGGGAGCGGGAGCTGCCAGAGTTTGTCATCAAGAATAATAACAAATAAATTATGATTGGCAAACTGACATTGAGGGGATAATGAGGATATAATCCAGTGCAGCAGAGGAGCAGGGAGGGGGGACCAGTTCGTGAGAGGGGAAGGACCCAGCTGTGCTATTTCCTTCCTCAGTGGCTGTGCTGCAGCTACAGCCAGAGACAGAACCCACCTTCCGAGCAGGGGATTGGTTTCTCCCATGAAAGTTCAAGATAAAACTCGGCTGCTAAATTGCTGTCACTGTTTTAATTCTCCCCGTCTCGCCACGTCCCCTCTTCCCCCGCTACCTCCTCCTCCTGCTTTTCTCCTTTATTTTTGTCTCCCTCTTTCTCCTCTCTGTGCTTCTCCTCCATCTTTGTTTTGCTCCGTCAATCTCTTCCTTTATTCTAAAGCTCCTTTTCCTTCCTCCGCTCTCCCATCTCCTTTATTCCCTTTAAATTCATTGCTGCTTCTCTCTCCCGAGCCCTCCTCCTCTCTCAGCATCCTCTCCGTTGCCGCTGGGCTTTGCAGCCTCTCCTGGGGGCCTTTTGCTCCTCCAGCTCTTCCCACGACTGATTTATTGGCTCACTTGGAGCAAATTTGGGCTGGTTTTGGCTCCTCCAAGATGCTGCCAGCAGCTGGGGAGGCACTGAAAGGGCACTGGGTTTGTTTGAAGGATCGTAGTCGAGTGCTGCAGTTTGGGCTGTGTGTTTGGAGAGGCTTTAGGGTCTTTTGGCTTTCAGCATCCTCTGCCTTTCATACTTGCCCTCCACGTGTGAGCTCTGGAGTAAGGTGCTCTCCAGGCTTGGCTTCTTGCATACACTCAGCACTTAATAAGCAATAGTTAGTAGTAAAAATGTTCTGTGGAGGGATGTGGGGGGTTGGGAGCCCTGAGGTGGGGGATTTATAATGTTTATGAGCTCCGGGTTTGCCTCTGCCACTGAGTGCTGCCGGAGATTTAGCAAATCCTTTAATCTCGCTCCTTCCTCAGTTTCTCCAGTCGGTTAAGTGAGGATAATGAGCCATAACTAACTTGCAAGCTGTCGTGGGAACGATTTAATTAGCAGCTGATCTTGCTAGGTGCTGTGGGGTTTGGTTTGCATCCTGGTATGGGATTCAGGCACGAGAAGGCTCCAAGGGGCTCAGGACCTGCGAGATATTTGCCTGCCTAAATACCTTGGGTGGTCCAAGCCCCGGTTCGTGTGGCAGCTCCTACAGCCCTCGGTGTTGGCTCCTGGGGAAGGTGACATGCTGGGTGCCCTGGCTGTGCCCCATGGCAGCGAGCAGGGGGTGCAGGGACCTCCCTCCACCGTCCTTTGCCATGTGTTCTGCAGGCAGTCCCTCTCCATCCCTTTCTGTGTGCACGGGGGTTAATTGCCTCGTGCATCTGCCAGCCGCAGGGCTTCCCAGCCAGCACTGCTCTTCCAGGAATAGAGGCTCTTGCTTTTTAGCTCTCTGTCATAAATCCAAAAAAAAAAAAAGGGAGAGAGAAAGAAGGGTGGAAATCTATTCCTTCCAGCTGTCTCCTGCTTGCATGGCCGATCAGATACGGTGGTTTCATGTGGAGTGGGCAGGAGGAGGTGCAGAGGTGGTGAAGAGTGGTGCATTGGTGCTCCTGGGTCACAGGGGTCAGCTGTGGGCTCTCACAAGAGTGTCTTCCATCCTTCCTGCTCGTTATCCAGCAAAGAACCTTCCTCTTTCTGCCGTCATGATGTTTGTTGCTTCCTTTGGATGCTCTGTAGAGCTTGGCTGCCTTTCTGTCACAGGGTGGAGAAAACACTGCACTTGTGAGATCTGATCTTTTATTTTGGAGTGTGTGTGTCTTATTATGTCCATGGGTTTTCACTTGTAACCACATGCTAGAGGCATGATGGGGGGATTTGATACTGTCCCCTTCTCCTTGCTGGGGCTGCCCTGCCTGTGCACTCCTTCATTCCAGAGGATTAGCTGACACCAAAGCAAACCGCATCCACTGTTTTCCTTCTGTCTGTCTGCCTTGGTCCCTCAACAAATGCAGTTATATTTCTTGTGCCCCATCTCTTTTCTCAAGATGAGCCCATGCTGACTTACAATCCCATTCTCTCTTCCCCTTTCAAAAATGCAGGGGAATGGTATTCACATAAAAGCCTGTGAGAAGCAAAGAAGCCCTTGAAATCTTACCCCAGAGTGACCTTTTCCCCCCTTCCCTTGAGCAGGCAAAGGGCATTGTGTAACCCATCCACTCAATCCTGTAAATCGTTCTTACAGACATGTAAAATATCGTTGAAAAACACTTCATCCCTTTAAAGTGAAAAATAAACAACTTCTCTCATCATTATACAGTTTCTAGGAAGAAAAACACAGTTGGTATTGACAAAGCTTAAACAAGGCGGGGGGGGGGGGGGGGGGGGGGGGGAAGGAAAAAA
>VWZF01003809.1:276586-339846 GCA_013396755.1 Sclerurus mexicanus
GGAAGAAAAAAGAAACCCCAAACCCAACATGCTGAACTTCTCAGAAAACAACCTGCCTTTGATATTTACAGATGTGTAATTTGCTCCTTGTCGGATTTGTTGTGAACTCGTCAGCGGAGCTGCCGGTGGGCATGTGGAGCCAAAGGCCCCCCTGTGCTCCAGCTTCTCTTTGTTGGCTGGAAACCTGGTGGGAACTGTTGAATGTCTTGCTGGTCATTGGGTCTGTCAAGAGGGTGATTCATTGAACCCTAAAAAGTTGTCTAAAGGGTGCTTATTTAAAGAATCACATAATTTAAGTTTGAAAAGACCTCCAAGATCATCGAGTCCACCCTGTGCCAAATGCCCACCTTGTCACCCAGCCCAGAGCACTGAGTGCCACGGCCAGTCCTTCCTTGGACACCTCCAGGGATGGGGACTCTACCGCCTCCCTGGGCAGCCCATTCCAATGCTTGACAGCTCTTCTGGCGAAGAAATTCTTCCTGATATCCAAGTGAACCTCCCCGGCACAGCCTGAAGTCATGTCCTCTTGTCCTGTCACTCAAAGGTACTTGAAAGGTCCTTCTAACCCAAGCCTTTCTGTGGTTAATGATGAGATTTGATGATTTTAGAAGTCTTCTCCAGCCTCCCCAGTTCTCTGATTGGGGTTGGCCATCATTCTTCAGCCATGGTGGCAGCTTTGAACATGAACCTGCCCAAGGAACTGGACTGCCAAACAGCTGTACTTACCTGAACTCAGTGCTGCCCTGAGTGCTCAATGCAAGGGGCTCACCTGGGGTTTTGCACAACTAGTAGAGTCTTTTATTGCTCCAAAATTCCCTTTCCATCAGCTGGGATTGATTTCAAGATGTGAATTTGACTTCTCTTGTGACCTGCAGTTGACTGTGTGCTCCACTATGTTTCAAAGTACTCTGAGAGCCGTGCAAATGTGAGGCCTTGTCTTTTGCCATTGAAATATTTTTATTCTTTCCCCTTCCTGGGTTTATTGCCTTTGAGTTTTGCTGGTGCCTTTGAAGTAGGGATGAATTTTAGCCATGGAGTTTCATCTCGAGGTGTAGATCCACGCTGAAAGAAGGGAAGCGTTCACTACATTTTCTTTCTCCATTCAGAAGAAGATATTACAGAGTTAGAACCAAGCTGTGAAATTCAGATGTAGATTCCTCCTAAGCCACCGCCAGGCACAGGTTGATCCCCCAGCTTCTAAGCTGGTGAGCACCAATAGTTGGGATGGAAAGTTTGGGGTTGTCTTCCTTGGAGACAGGAGCAACCACTGAGTGTGGTCCCTCTGAATCCAGAAAGCAAGCTGGGAGTGGGATTGGTGTGAAGCGACAGTCTTTCCATCTTCACCTTCCCAAGGCTAGGCTTAAAAAGGCTGTTTCTACCTCTGCCTCACAAATGAGTCAGCGATGTGGAAGCAGTCAAGGTTAAGAAATGATGGGAGGCAACTGTGATTCCACTGGGGAAAAAAATCCACATGATGCCCGTGATCACCCTGAAAGCATCTGGAATGCTTTGTCTCCATTGTGTCCCCGACTTTGTCTTTGGGCAAGCGGGATTTCCTCGTGGCCTTGCCAGCAGAGCCGCCCTCAGCTGGTGGCTAATTGGCCGTAGTCGCAGCTCCCGGCTCGCTCCATTTATATCCACGAGTGGGGATTACTGGGAGCCGACCGCCTTCAATGCCAGCTGCGGAGGGAGAGGGGAGGGCAGGAAATGAGCCGTGCAGATGTTGGAAAGTGAATTAGCCTTTAAGAGTGTTTTCCATGGCGAGGCGAGGGAAGAGGGAGCGGGATGCTGACAGCATCCCTCCAGCAATCCCTCATATTTACTCAGGGATTGAGATGAGTTTGTTCTCTTCTAGCGGATCGAAGGCTGTGGAGATCGCAGAGCCTCCGAAGGGTGCATGGCAGGGATAATAATAAAGGATGAGTCAGGTCTTCAATATTTTACATGAAGATACCTGGCTTAAATAATAAACGAAGCAAAATTAATCAAGGTATATCTGAAGGGAGAGGTGTGGATGTTCCAATGCAGAGAGCTCAGGAGCAGCTCAGGAACTGTTAACATGTAACAGAAATGAAGATGTTCCCAAAATCCACCAGAGAGGAGTCTCTAGATGTTATTCCTCTTCCTTTAAACAGTGTCATTTTTTCTGGGATTTTGGGTTAATGGATTCACTGTTGCTCAGGAAGAGTTGTCCATGACCAAGAAAGAGACTTCTCTTGGAGAAGTCATGGTGCTTCAGGGTCCCAGTCTTGTCTGTTGGATGGAAAAGGTGAGGAAAGGTAGAAATTAAAATGCAATGGAGTTGAGTATCTTGAGTGATGCTGGGCATGTGCAAGTTCAAGCTGGGCTCTGGGAAAGAGCAGCTGTCTGAGGAGCTTCCTTTCTCTGCCCTCCTTTTTCATCCCTTTCCTTCCCTCCAGTGCTGCTGTTTCTCCTGCTGATCCCTGCCGACCTCACATCATGAGGAGGCGGAAGGCGAGAGAAGTGGGACAGATCCTGTCACATCTCCCTCTGCGTTTGGTCTGTCTTTGGAGCAGACAAGCCCAGGCATGAAAGCACTGGAACTTATTTCCATTTAGATGGTTCAGAACAGCCTTGTGGGCTTAGATGTTCGTTGTCCTTTGACTTTCAGTGGGCTTTGGCTCAGATTCCTTTGCAGATCTCAGCTTTAAGCCTCGCGGCTTTGCTCTCCGACGAGGACTCCGTTTAACCTTTCCTCTTGTCTGAAGAGAGCACGTCACATTAGGCCATGCACACGATGGAAAATGGAAGAGGACCTTTGCCCTTTCCCTCCTTCTAACGTAAGGACTCCGTGTTCCCCCGTAAAGGCTGGATTTCCCTTCTGAAGCAGCTGGTGGCAAAAGAAGTGCGAGGTAATCGGAAAAGTAGCCAGGTTTGAGATTAAAGTTGTTCCATCAGCTCAGACGCTCGTCGGAAGCTTCCCCTCTGGCTGATTTACATAACGCTCCCAACCATTTCGGGAGGAGTGTTGGGAATCCCATAATGCAAATAACCCCCAAGCCTATATAATCAAACACCTTCACCTGATCCAAGATGAGCCCGGAAAGAAATTTGCCACATGTTTTACCCAGCTCAGCGATGTCTCCTCTGCAGACGGAATTGCTAACAATATTCCGACCTGTTGGAGCACAACATTGAAACGTATAGAAACAAGACCCGCAGCCACGTTCTGCAATTCAATCTCCCCTTTATTGCGGTGCTGGAGGTGTGCTGCATATTAGCGAGCAGTTTTTTCCCCTGACTAACCTTGGCCAGGTTTCATTACCAGTTCCTGGCTCTGCTGGGAGGTCCAGCTGCGTGGGTCCATCGCTGGGGAGGTGACTGGTTTTCCATCCTGGCTGGGGATGGGGTGGTAACTTCACATCAGTCTCCATGAAGCTTGTCCTGCAAAATCCTAGGATCGTTTAGGTTGGAAAACACCTCTAAAATCACTGAGTTTGAAAGGCTGAGAGAATTGGGATGTTCAGCCTGGAGAAGAGAAGGCTTGAGGGTGACTTCATTGTGGCCTTTCAGGACCTGAAGGGGCCGACAAGAAAGATGGAGAGAGACTATTTACAAGTGCCTGAAGTGACAGGACAAGGGGAAATGGCTTCATACTGAAAGAGAGTAGGCTTAGATTGGATATTAGGGAAAAATTCTACCATGGGAAGCTGGTGAGGCCCTGGCACAGGTTGCCCAGAGAAGCTGTGGCTGCCTCATCCCTGGAAGTGTTCAAGGCCAGGTTGGATGGGGCTTGGAGCAACCTGGGCTAGTGGAAGGTGTCCCTGCTGATGGCAGGGGGTGGAATGGGATGAGCTTTAAGGTCCCTTCCTACTCAAGCCCTTCTATGATTCATTAACCAAAATGCCCAGCTTGAATTCCCAGCAATGACCAAATGGAGTCAGGGATGATGGGAAAGGACATGGCTCTTACCTTCTCTGGATTATGGTGATGCTGCATCAGCTTCAGTGTCTCCACACAGAATTCCACCTGCTGAAGATCTGTGCTCTAATCCTCTCTCTTTTTTTCTCCCCCCACTCTTATCTTCTGGAGAAGAACAATATATCTCTTACCCGCTTGGTAGTTTCCTTTCTGTTCCTCGATTGAATTATACACAGGGTGCACTCGAGTGATTTTTAAATCTAAATGAAAATGTAAAGAACCCGTTGCCGAGTGCCGGATCCTGCAATAAGGCAAATTGCTTGACTTCTTCGCACCCTCATCTGGCCCTAATTGATTCTTGTAACCCAACTGTGATTTCTAACATGTTCCAGTCAGAGAAACCTACCGGCACTAATTCAACGCGGTGAGCGCTAGTTTGGTGTTTAATGCAACCATGAGATCAATGTCCCTTCCAAGGGAAGGGAGTGCACATCACCCTGGCCAGCCATGGCCCAGAAGCCGCTCCAGAGCACACTTCAACCCAAAACTTTGTTTCCAAGGATGCGAAAATAACATTTTTTCATCCTTCTCTTCTTGTTTCTCCCCTTGTATACCTGCAGCTCTTTCTTTTCCCATGGGAGGAAGCTGCTCTTCGGGGAGCAAACATTAAAAGCATTTTAGATGAGGCTGTGTTTGCCATATCCCTGCCTGTGAACCCCGGGATGATTTGGCATTTGGATTCAGCCTGTGGTTTGGGCAGAAGTTGAATCCTGATTCTGTGCAGTGGCTTCCCTGAGCCTCATCCCTGCTGTGCACAGCAGGGATCCAGGGGCTGTCATCCAAGGATGCCTTCACTCAGCATTACAACTTGTATCCTCCAGAGCCATGCTATGAATAGAAGGGTGGCTTTGCTTTCCTTTTTTTTTTTTTTAAACTATGCTAAAAATCCTGACTTTCTGTATATCCTTGGCTTCTTAATAAATGAGCTGAGAGCGTGGACCTCTGGGCCTCGTCCAGGTCATGAGTTGATCTCTGCTGGGAATAGCTGGAGGCCCCAGGAGGAGTTCAGCCAGGTCTTTGGAGCCACAGAGGAGCCAGCTGTAATTTCTCTATCCCTACAGCTTTCTGGAAGTGTTAACGTTTATCTCTTTGCTCTGGGCTTTGGATGTCAGGGAAATGGAAGCAGTTTACCCTGATCATCGTATTTTAAACAAGGAGCAAGGGCTGTGTTGGTGGGAACGTAGCCACAAGGCTTTTCCACTGCAGTAGGATAAGTCATAGGAGGATCACTTGTGGAAGGGGGTTTTTATGGAGAGGAGGTGGATGTCTCCGCTGCCTCCTACAAGTGTGTAAGAAATTATTTGTGGCATGGTGATGGTAATGTGGGACAACAATGCCCCACTTCAGGCTTGACATCAGTGCAAGGGTGTTGCAGTCATTGTCCTGGTCCCTCACTGCTCCCTTTTCCCCTTCCCACCTCCTCCTGGAGGGATTTCTGGCAGCCAGCACTCTGTTAGAACAATGTGGTATTTTAGGGCTGCATGTGGCGTGACTGGCAGGTGACAGGCGGCTCGATGGCAGTGACTGATGGGAATCCAGGCTCCCAGCTGGAGATGACAGGTCCAGCTGACACGATGCCATGCGTGTGGGCTGCTCCTCAGCCATGCTGGGAGGAACAAACAGCATTGCCAGCCTCGGAAAGTGCTTTTGAGTTGTCCAGCAGTTGTTTGCTCTTCTGTGTTGCTCACGTGCATCTCCAGATGCCATAAGATCCATCTTCCTTGGCAAGGCGTGGTTGGAAGCTCCTTTTTGACTGCAGTGAACGATTTGAATTGGCACCAGGAAGGCAACATTGGCCATAGCGTGTCACATTGGCCAACAGCAACTGGCTTGCCCAGGCTCACCTTCCCAAGGACTGGGCTCGTAGGGGGTTATTTGTGTGCTGGTAGCTGTGTGTGATGGGTGAGGGACAAGCTCTGCCTCTCCCAAAATCCTTGTAACTCCAGCTCTAGAGTTGTTTGCTGTAGTTTCTCTTACGTAGCCACGCTGAGATTTAAAAGAATAGGAAAAAAACCAGATGTTGGAATCAGTGAGATGAGATTTACATATATAGAAGGGCTAAAAAGCTTCATTTTTGTTTGGTTTTGTTCCTCTTTGTTTGCTTTCTTACTTTCCTGAGTGTTTTCACATTAAAAATTCAAGATATGTCTGTCTTCTATTTTCTGGGAGGCTCGGAGGACATCTGGAGAACTTGTTAGGATTTTGTTGTTTGAGACATGATTTCTTAGGAGGCTGAGGGGTAGCTCTGGCTGTTTGAAACCCTACTATTGGGGGCGGATTGTGTTGTCACCTCCTTTTTAAATGCTTATTTTGGAGAGAAGCTCGTGAGAGAGATGTCCTTGTTAAACCCTGCACCGTGAAATAATGGCTCAGAAAACCTCCAATTTGGGGGAACTTCTAATGAGCTGCCCCAGGAGGCTGAGCTCTGTTTTGTCTGAGGTAATGTGGAAAAAAGGAAGAGGCAAGTCAAGTAGTGAAAACATTTTTTCAGTGCAAAAAATAAGAGAACAGGCAACCTCAGACCCCGCTTGTCTGTATGCGCCGCTTGTAAGTCGGGGAAAAAAAGGCAGCACCCTGCTTTTTTCCATTAAGCTTCTTCTATAATGTATTAATAGAGAATTATATCCTCGCTATAGGATTATTAAAAAAGAAGGGAGATAAAAATGATAGAAATGAATCCGTGCGCTATTATGCGGATGACAATAGATACACTTAAGCCTTCTAGCCCTGACCTTGGCACATGTTTCATCTCAACTCACAGAGAGGCTGAAATTGATACGCTGACACTTACCATTAATATGAAGAACCATCATCTTCCCCCAAGAGCATGAGGCGATGGGAAGGATTTTGCCAATGCTCTGAGGAGCAGAGAAGAGCCTCTTCCTGTCCCAGAGCAAATCTTCGTGTCCCCTCTGTGATTTTTTTTTTAATTAAACCTGCTACAGAAGTTTCTGTGCGAGGTGTGCAGCTGGGTGCTGTCTTCTCTCCCTGCCCTGTGCTCCCCACTTGATCGTGAACTGGTTTAACTTGGAAAGGCCCATTCAGGTCTGTCCCAAATGCCACCTTAGCAATGCAAGAAGTCCTTCCTTCCAGCTTCCCTCAGCTCATGGTACACGGATAAGCAGTCGATGCGTGCCAGAAAAAAGACTGTGTGGGAATGAACGAGACCAAAACTGAATTGATTTTATTCCCCCCCCACATATTTAGCAATTTGAGTCTCCCAGCATCTGGAGGCAGCTGTGCATCCCTTGCAGAAGCACAGCAGAAGTGACATCCGTAGTCCTCATCCTCTCCTGCAGCATCTTTCCCATGGCTGGTGGGCGGCCTGGACAGGGAAATTTGTGGGAGCTTCCTCCAACCTCTGCAATAGGAGGGAGGGCAGGTTGCTGCTGTGGACTTGTGCCCACCAGGAGTGGGAGTAGATCTGTCATGGACCTGCTAGAGATACCTCTGCCTCCCAGGTCTCCCAAACTCAAGCTGCCAGACATCACTGCCATTTCCCACAGCCCACTGCTATCCACATGGTGGAAGCAAAAGGTTTCCACTCTCCCTTCCTTCCTCTAACCGAGTTTGTTTAGCCTTTAAGCTCCTGTGAGTACTGAGAGGGAGAAAGAGCTGTGTAATGCAGTGACAGCTCTGCTGTGTTCCTGCTAATGCAGATATCATTTGATCAGCGTGATCCTCTGCAACCTCTTCTGAGGATTAATAATGAAGAATGCTTTGCTGGAGTGAAACCTGAGGAGCAGCAGACTTGGTTAGCTGAGCTCCTCAGGTGGGAGCTGGCTGGAGGGAGAAGTTCCAGGGAAAAGGAACCTGTGGTGCGTGTTTTCTTGGGAGCTGAGCTCCTGAAATGCCACCTGACGAGGGCAAGGATGCAGCAAATGCAGGGATACAGAGGGAAGTGGAAGGCTGGCAGCTTTCCCTCCATGCCTCCCCATCACCTCCAAAGGGGAACTGGCCGTGACACCTCCCCAACTCTCTGCTTTCAGGCGTCTCCATGGGGTGCTCTTGTGCTGCTGGTCACATGTGGCCGTGGTGCCGAGTGACCAGCTCGAGGCAGAACATCCAATCTGGCCACAAAGGGATAAATGCAGGATGGCTGGCAGGGCACACAGGAAGGCTCCTCTCCAAAGCCCTCGGCGTGGCGGCTTAGCTGCCTCTAAACACCGCGTGTGCTGCTTTCTTTTTGTTTCTTTCTTTGTCTCTCGTTTTATTTATAACTCTGGTTGGAATTTTTTTTTTTAATTATTATTATGATTGCTCCTGCTGAGCTGTAAAGTCAGTGAGGAAAAAAAGGGGAAAAAAATACTAGGGCAACCGTATCAGGCAAATTGAACTGGCTTGTTGTAATCAACTACTGCTGCTGTATCCGTGGCTTTCCATGGCTGTCTCTCCATAGTCCCCATGTACATATAGATGCTCTCCCTCCTCTCAATTTCAGTGTCAAGAACTTTATTGGCATGACAAGATATAGTGTGTTGCTGGAGTTAATACAGTCTCAAGTGTGTACGTCTGAGAGAGGTTTTCACAGTAGTAATTGGGTTTTATACAGTGTGTCCAGTTCTATATTCGGTGGCTGAGGCACAGCTATATCAGGAAGCCATTTCTGCCACCTCTGCTTGAATTATGCAGATGATTTTTTTCCCTCACTTTTAAGGGTGAAATAGAGGCAGTTGTGCAGCCAGTTTGTCCTTGTCCCCTGTGCCCTGTGGCTGGAGGGGATCCCTCGGCTCAGCCTTGTAGGATGAAGCTGTGCCGGCATTGCTGTCGTGCTTGTTTCTGCTCCGTCCCCGCTGGCACTGGGATACCTTCCCATGGAAGCGGATCAAATGCAACCAGGGGTTGAGCCTCCAGAGTGGACCCAAGGGTGTATTTGCCCTCTATGCTTGGATTTCTTGGTCCAGGTGCAGGCAGGGAGGTAGCTCCAGGAGAGGAGGTGCCTCAGTGGTCACAGCACACCAGAGTGGTTTGGGTTGGGAGGGACTCTAAACCTCATCTCGTTCCAACCCCTGCCGTGGCCAGGGACACCTTCCACTAGACCAGGTTGCTCCAAGCCCTATCCAGCCTGACCTTGGACATCAGTATGGCTGGGACTTGATTCCTTTTTCCCTGCTTGTGACTTCTCTTCATCCTCCCCTGCCTTCTTCATACCTCCCCTTCCCATCCTCTTCCTTTTCCTCACTTTGCTCTCTGCTTATTTCCCCACCACAAGACTCCCCTTGTCCCCCTGTGTTCCTACTTTGCCCCATGGGGACATATCCTGGCCCCACATCCTCAAACACCCCAGCAGAGAGCAGGATGGCACTTGAGCTGTTTGCAGAGCTAAGGGACAAATGGGACCGAGGACAGCCAGTCCATGAGACAAGGAACCTTTGCTCCAAGAGGCGATGAAAGGCAGCAGAATTGGAAATTATTTTATTTCAATTAGATTTTAATTAGCTCCTGTCTCCCAGCCGCTGGATCAGTCGACAAATAATTGAAAAGCAACAATATTTGCATGTGGCGCCTGGAAGAAAAGCTGTGTCTGATCCGTGTTAGGGAGGCTTTGGGGAGATAATTCCCAAGGTCAGCTGCTCCTCGCTGGTAGTTCAGCGTGGACAAGTTTCTTGCAAATAACCCACTGTAGCCTCACACTAATTTTACAGTAAATTAATGCCAAGCTGGCATTTGTATGGATTTAATTAGCAGGCAACACAAACTTTTATAAACCTTTTGCAGTGGCAATTTAAACCTGATTGCAAAGTTATTAAAGGCAGCCATGGCAGGCTGCTTCCAGGAGTCTGCAGGGACCTAAGGCAGGGGGGCTACACGCTGTGTTGGTGCTGCTGGAGCTCTCCATGCCATGGAAGAACAGGAGAAGCCCTGTTGGCTCTCTGGAGGTGGGATCAGGTGAGGCTTAGGAAGCATCACCTGCCTGGTGTTTGCTCTGCAGCCAGAGCAGAGCCTTGCTGGTCATTCCTCCTGCATTCCCCAGCAGTTTGCATCCTTCTAGGATATCCACTGGCTCTCAAATGTACCCCAAATTGCTCTCTTGGCCATTTCCAGGTGGCTGCTGCATGGTTTTTACAGTGGCTACAAATAGTAGGGAGGCAGCAGAGCCCATAAAAGCCACCACTCTCCCCTCAGCACAGGCAGAGCAGTTTATGAGCAGGTCTGTTGTCTGTGGCAGGAATGTGTCGCATGATCCCAGAAGAGAGCTGCTGGAAATCACAAGATCATGAGTTTCACAGCAGATATCTATGGCTGGTGTCACAGATAATTAAAATAAGCGGGTTAGGAGCCTCGGTTGGGTGCGTGGATTACAGCTCCCCTATTTCAGGGTGGGCATGGGTGGCTTGGAGCATGGCAGAAATAACCCTGCAGCAGCTGGACAGGCTGGATGGCCGTGCTGAGGATATTAAAAATATTTATACAGTCTGGAACGGTGGGAGTCCTTTTGAAACACCTGCAGAATGAGGCCATTTCTTATTTTGCAAATAATTGCATTTAAAATTTACCTATATCTCTATATGTATGTGTGCATATATAAGGGAAAATGCAATTCTTGACAGAGCAGATTTAATTGCCAACTTGCCTCTGTAAGAAACGGGCAGTAGCAGCTTTTAATTACGATTGAGGGGTTTGCGTGCTGAGTCCAGGACACCTCAGCAATCAGGCAGAGGGATTCTGTCCTCCATCCTTCCCTCCTCGCATGTTCCGAGGACAATGGCAAGTCATTAAGGAACTATAATGGGAAAAGCCGTATCGAATGATTACATTCTCTTAGCGGGGCCGGGGTGGGTGAGTAACCACTGGGGTCCTTTTTCTTGCCTTTTCTCTTGGCTAACAGCCTTGCTGGAGCCGGTGGAGCCTGGCCCAGCTGCTGCCGGCTGCGCTTGGCTTCAGTGCAGTGTGATTGAGTGGCCAGCCCTGTTCTCCTGTCTGTTGCACCGTGTTGATCTGGAGTCGCTCCACGGGCTTGCATTTGTCTGACATAAATGGGAGCAGAGCCTGGCCTGCTTCAGCTCCCTTCCCTGGTAGCTGGAAGAGAGCTCTGATTAATGATTGATTGCTGGTATTAATTTGCTGCCTGTAAGAGGTGTCCAAGGACAAGGCTGAAATGGCTCCTGCGTATCCAAGGGGAGCTGGGGAGAGCTGACAGCTTCAAGGGGAGCTGCGTGCTGGCAGACACCCTTCCCAGAGTGGCTGGGAAACACAAACCCCTTTGGGAAGGTTTTGATGTGGCTGCTTAGTCGCTGGGGAGTTCTCTCCTTCTCTCCTCCGTGCCTGTACCCACCTTCGGTCCCTGGAGACATAGCCTGGTTTTCAGAGGTGCTGTGCTGGTGTTTTTCCATACAGGTAAAAACTGTTGGTGTCCAGCCTCTTTAATGTGGAAATGAGATGTTCAAGGTCGCTTCTGAAACTCCAGGTATGCTGGCACTGATCCTGTAGGTCCTGCAGAGACAATAGGCAGGATGAAGATGGGATGCTGGCACCTTTGGAGAAGCAGTTTTTAAGGACTTGGTCAGAAAGAGCTCAGCTTTTAGGTGCTGTGGTCTTTGAAAAAGTGCTGTAGTAACCCAGATCCTTCTTGTTTCTGACCTTCTGGTCCCTTCTCCCTGGATCTGGAACAGGACAAGGTGGGGAAAAAGGAGAGGGGAAAGGGAAGTGCTAAAAAAGTCATGAACCCAAGAGTAGAAGATCTGAGAGATATTTCCAGATGGATGTGGGTAGGAAAGTGAAAGGGAAAATCCTATTTGCATCTTGCAATTAAAATAAATCTGAGCAGGAGAGGAGATGGCAGTGCTGAGTCTGGTGATGTGTCTGATGAAGCAAAGCTGATTCACCTGGAAGCTGACACAGCTGTGTTAATGTGCTGCAAACACCAGCTCCTGCCTGCCTGTGAGTCAGCCCCGATGGGGACCTGTCACCTGGGGGGTATGAAAGCTGCTGCCTCCCCTTGGACCGGAGATGGTTCCTCGCTGGGCTCCCACGCGCACACCCAGCTCCCGCTGCCAGCCAAAGGAGCAGCACCCACCGGGGCTTTACGTGGGCTCCATTAACTGTGTAAGCATTTCAATTGCCACCCATTACTTTGTTTTGCAGGATCTGGGCATGTGTGCAGGGGAGCGGGAGGAGGGAAGGATGGGGATGTGACTTTTTGAGTGTAATTGCAGCGATTTACCCATTTGCTGTTGGGAGCACATGTAAGTTGGCAGGCAGGGGTCTGATCTTGCTTGCTTGCACCAGGCACAGAGCAGCAGTGGCTCTGCCATTTGGGATTGAAGGGGGAATGAAAACCCTTGGCACTGGGAGTAGAGGATTCTCACGCGCCCCCCACAAGCTCTAAAAATACCTGTCAGCAATCAAGCTCCTGCCGCTCGCCTTTGTGTCTCCCTTGCTGCTGGTGCTCATCAGTCCCTGGGGTATAAATAGCAGCAATCCTGATGGAGCCACTCGCTCTTTTTTTGATGTCCCAAATGCTGTGGTGGTGCCAAGTGTGGTGGCACGGGGATAGCACCCAACCGGGGAACCAGCTGTGGCACAGACCCTCCTGGGAGGGTGGGCCTTGGGCACCCACTCGTGGGGTGTTTGGTGGGAGAAATGCAGGGGTCGAACGAGATGCTTCTGTGTGTATGTGGGCAGGGAGCAGGGCTTGAAGCTGCTTTTTGGGGTCTTTTTGTTCCCTGAGCTAGAAATGGATGTCTGGTCTGTTGGATATTATGGAATCATGGAATGTTTTGGATTGCAAGGGACCTTAAAGACCATCTGGTTCTCATCCCACCTTCCACTAGCCCGGGATGCTTCGAGCTCCACCCAGCCTGGCTTTGGACACTTCCAGGGATGGCACAACCACAGCTTCTCTGCCCAACCTGTGCCAGGGCCTGCCCACCCTCAGAGGGAAGAATTTCTTCCTAATAACTAATCTAAACCTGCCTTCTTTCAGTTCAAAGCCATTGTTTCCTGTATCCTTCCCCACTCCATATCCATCAGGCTCGGGGGCTTCACTCCTTGATGTAACTTGAAGGGCAGCTGGAGAGGGAAGGAGCAGATCTGCAGGTTTGTTCCTCAGCCCATGGAGCGGGGCTGGGTGTTTGTGTGGAGCCAAGCAGAGGTCCTGGCAAACCTCCCAAGTGCTGCCTGTGGGACCTGAAGGCAAGAGAGGGAGATGTGATCTCATTTTTTCCAATATGTCAGAAGTTGTTACAGAAAAGAGACCAATCGATTGCTCTCTGTGTCCACTGCTAGACAGAACAGGAAGGAATCAGATTAATTTGCAGAAGGGAAGATCAAGGTTAGATATTTGTGAATAGCAGTCTGCTGCAAGCATTGGAAAGCACTGGGAAAGGATGGGAGGAGAGATCAGTGTGTCTCATGGCTGGGAGGCTTTAGGAGCAAATCAGTGATGTGGATGGGATGAGTCCAGCTGATGCTGCTCTGTGGTGGAGTCTGGGACAGTCTGCAAGTGGTGGCATCCCAGCATGGTGTTGTTCTGCAGCCCAGACAGGGGCACAGCAAAGGAGGAGGCTGTGACACAGTGCTTATTAAGCAATTACTGGGGGAAGCCGAGAGGGTGTCTTCAGACTGGCTGCTGTGCAGATTTCCTGTGCAAACTGTCTCGCTGAAATCCAAATGTCATCAGTCATCAGCAGCTGAACAGCCTCTCCGAAACCTCTGAGTGGGACGTATGCACTGGTTCATTACAGCTGTCATCCTGCTGGTGCTTGGGTTTATTTGTGGCCGTGGTGTTGTTCACGGAGAGCCTCTGCTGTGCTTTTTGGACATGAGCATGGACTCGGGGGCTGGGAGCTGGGAAAAGTTTCATCTGCTTGCTCCAAAGGCAGAGGCTCTGTCAGCACCCACCACAGTTTCCTGAAAGTGTGCAGGAGTGGAATCATAGGCTGTTGTAGATTGGAAAAGACTTCTGAGATCATTGAGTCCAACTGTTACCTCAGCATTGCCAAGGCTGCAACTAAACCATGTCCCAGAGTGCCACATGCCTTTTAAATCCCTCCAGGGGTGGTGACTCCACTTGGACAGTCTCTGCCAGGGCTTGACAACTCTTTTAGTGAAGAAATATTTCCTAATATCCAGTCTAACCCCCCAGGTGTTACCTGAACCCTTCTCTGCAAGCCCCTGCTCCCTAGCAAAGGCAGCAACCTCCATTGCATCTTCCTTACTTTTTTGCAGGGACTTGGAGAAGATGGGGACTTGGCAGAAGGATTAGATGAAGAGGGGACAGGGTGGGTTTCCAAAGTTTCAGTCCTTACGGTATCTGTGGTTTGGCTTTCTCCTGTGCCCTGTGGTATTTTGGAGCTGATGGGCAGCCCTACAGTGTCCCTTAGGGTAGGTGTCCAGCTTGCAGCTGTGACAGCAGCTGCATCATTTCACTAGAAGTCTTTCTGCCTCCACAAAGGAATTTCTTGAGACCTGCCCGGGCAGCATACAACTCAGCATCCCCTATGTGCCTGGATACTTGCCTAAAATCTTCCCCCCTGCTCTGTTGCAGGGTTAAAACACACTCCCCACTACAGTCAGAGAGAGGATAAAATGTGGAGGCAGGGAAGAGGAAACCTAATGGGTAGGTAATTAAAGGACATGCCAGGGATAGATGGATGAATAGAGCAGAGGGAGGATGTGGAGGGGCTATAGAAACACATTAATACATGTATGAGGAAGGGAGAGATGGACGAGGAGATTAATTTATGATTGTTCCCGTCTATTATTATTCTGAGTCAGACACTGGGATCACATTTGGAAAGTCTCCAAACCTGCCCTGGTGCCATGAGGTTAATACAAGGCCAGTGGCTCCACCGAGATCCCCTGGGCTCGGAGCAGGATTAGGCTGAAACCTAAGGTGGGCAGATAGGGGAGAGAGAGATAAGAGGGTGAGCAGAGGGGTGAGAGGCCTTTGTGGCTGGGATTAGTGAGTGATGATATGGGCTGGCACCAGCTCAGGGTCGTCAGAGCAGGGTTATCATCTGGGGTGGCGGCAGTGGACTTATTTTAGGAGGCAGAAAGCAGAGCTTTGTTGTTTGTGTAATGGGATGAGGAGGGCTGTCAGATGGTTGTACTTCCTCCTTCCTGGGCTGGCTGGGTTTGACTACTGCATCTAAAATCCCTCTCTGCTCGAGAGGTGCTTCAGCAGTTGGTGGCAAGTTGGGTGTTGACCCTGCTTTGGATTTTCGTAGGTCTTGGCTGGGTCTCAGATGTTGGGGAGTGTTGAAGGACTTTGTAGCCTGTGGATCCCGAGCTGAGCCCACAGGGAGAGGTTATCTTGCTGTTTGCTGTAGCTCAGGGGAACAATCTGCAGTGATGCCCGCGTGGTGATGTGGCACATTCCCGGCTTCACTTCCTCACAGGTTACGGGCCATGGAATGGCCCTTTCTCCTTGCTGAGGTTAAACAAGTTGCTTGCCAGCAGCTCCACACCTTGCCATTGTGGTTTCAGAGGAGATCTGCAGCTCTGTGCTCCTCAAAGAGGGTTCAGCAGCTCAGGAGAGACGAGCAGTACTTCACAACAAGAGGTGAGCCAGGAGACTTGTTGAAAGCTGCAATCATTAGACGTGCTCCTCCTTGGAAACCTTCTGAGCGTTTCCTTTCTCTCCCTCCTCCTCTGAAGCACGGCTTTTCTCTCTGGCTCCACAGGCTGGGTGGGCTGAGCTGGATATCCTTTTCAAATGATAAAGAGGGGGCAAAGAAAACCCCAGCCAGACTGGAGCAAGACACCCCTGGTCCACAGACAGGGGAAAAAGGGGTTAGGAAGGACGAGGGCACGTCACTGTTTGTTTATTCCCTGCTTTAATAACCGGCTGATTAAGTTACATTTTTATTTGGTTTCAGTGGCAATCAGATTGAGAGCTGTAATATCCACTCACACCTCGTAATTACCATTAATTTCTCTCTTCTCCATGCAAGGCAGGGACGGGGTTGGCAGAGGCAGTCGGGAGTGCAGGCGAGTCAGAGCCCAGCACTTGGCATGTTGATGAGCAGAGGTTGTGCCCACTCCTTGGCCAGGGGCCGAGACGGAGGAGTCAGAGACGAGTGAGAAAGGGTGAAGAACGGGGGAAAATCCACCTTAAATCCCAGACAAAGGCAAACCCGGCAAAGTGTCAGAGTCAGCACAACAGGCTGTGCGAGTCTAATTACCATAACGATGTGAAAGAGCCCAATCAGCAATCTGGGGCTAATCTTTCATGTATTACAGGTCTCTCTTTCCGAGCGCTCCACAGCTAAATGCATTTTTAATGAAGATATTCCTAGACTCGCAGATAATTTCCCACTCTTTACAAGGAGGGTATCAGAGCTCATTAAGTGGGTTGTTCTTCTCTTTATATATATATATATATGTATCTCTGTGTGTGTATATATATATCCCAGTTGTTCAGGAGGCCAATGTTGGTGCCAGCGGCAGGAAAGGGAAGACATTCCTATTGCAGGGAGGGAGGGGTGTGGTGGGAGGACCACCCTTCACTGGGAAAGTTTGCTGTCTGCATCTCTCGTGGGTTTGTGTGCTTTCCCCCTTTCTGGTGCAGCCAGCATGCAATCAAATATAATAAAAAAAGAGCAGGATTCAGGATCAGGGCGAGCAGACAGTGTTGGGATGGGGGTGCTCTGAGAAAGATGAGTTGAGGTGAGGCCGGAGCCTCATACTGTTATTGCAGCTTCAGCTATGGCTGTTGAGGGACTGTAATGGTATTATTGCTCCGATGGTGATTTCTCCTATCACTTCCTAAAGTGCTGTCAGATGAAATCTGACTGGAAATTAAGGGAGAAGCTGTGTCTGGCCTGCAGAGGATGAGATATTTGGGGAGGGAGTGGGGCTGTCTCTTCCGGCTCCCCAGGATCTCAGCAGAAGCTTTTGTGGGGAGCAGGGGGGAGGAAAGCAGGGAGATTGCCTTTAAAGCCTCAGACAGCTGGCTCCTGACAGGAGGAGGACGCAGAGGGTGTGTTTCCAATTATCTCTGTAGATGGGGCCAAATCCCAAGAGGGGATGAGGGACCGCAAGTCAAAATGAGATCGAGGAATTGCCGGAGAGAAACGGGAGCGCTGATGGGTCTCGTCCGGGAGCGCCGTGCGGGGAACGTTGTGGTGCTCAATTATAACCTGCCCGAAGGGGAGAGGCTTTGAACTCGAGGGAAGAAGCACTTGCTGTGAGCCTGAAAGCGGGAGGGTGTCTGAAGTGTCTCTGATGCTGTTGAATCGCTGGGTTTTCTCCTGGGCTGTGCGTTGCCAAGTCTTTCTTTCAGCCTCAGCAGCGGTGCTGGGGGCTCCTTCCTGCTTGGGATTTAGCTTGTAAACCTAAAAATGGAAAGGCCTGTGGAGCGTGAAACTCTTTGAATGCACTCTGGAGATGGGCTGGAGCAGTGATGTGTTAGGTCTGATCCCTTGCTGTTGAGTATGAGCCTTGCAAGAACTCCCTTTGGGCCGTGGCTGAGCCAAACTTGGTTCTTAGGTCTGGATGTTCACTTTGGTTGGCCAAATTTCTCTGGCACCTCCTTCCAGCTTTCCGGGAAGTTTGGTGTCTGCTTGGACTCATTTCTGGCCTCATTCCTTCTTGCTGTTGTGGTTGTAACCATATTGTGGGGGATACAAAGGGTAAAAAGCTTCTGTTCGAGGCAGGGCCAGAGGTTTACGGAGAGGATGTGCTGGTGAGGGTGCTGGGAGCAGTGGCTTGTACATCCTGAGGGAATTGCTTCCCTTCTTGGAGTGTCCCAAGGAGAGCCCAGCATGAGAACAACTGGAGACTGTGGGCAGCAAGGGGTTAAAGTGGGAGAGGAGCGAGAGGAGGATGGCAGAAATTTGCAGGGATGATGAACACCATGGATGATGATTTTCTCTCCATGGAACAGGCCATTGATCTGTGATTAGAGTAGCTGAAGCTTTTACAGTCAGTCAGGTGGGAAATCATCATTGTGGGTACAGAGGTCAGAGAAATCAGGGAGGAGCTGCTGGAGGCTCTTGGAGGGTCTTGGAAAGGTGAGGAGGAGCTGCATGGGGATGCAAAGCTCTGAGTGTCCTCAAAACAGCCAAGGGTCTTCAGCTTGGTTTGGCTGCCCAGACTGGAACAGTTGAGGCTTTCCTGACTCGTGCACTGAATATTGGTCTGGGGTCTTCTGTGCTGTGGGCAGCTTGTGGTGTCCAAAGCAGGTCTGGAGTCACAGCTGTGAGCTAGACGTGGTTTCTCCTGTTGGTCTGAGAGGTGCTGCTGCTGAAGTGGATGTTAAAACCCAGCAGGGGCTGAGGTTTGTCCCGGGAATAAGCACATGGGAACATCACCTCAGTCCTTTTGCTGATGGTGTCTGGCCCCAGAAACACTCCAAATGATCCTTCTGAGTTTGTGGCTCTACTTGGAGATGCTCCTGGAGCTGGAGTCCTTCAAACACTGGAATTTCACTGGGGCTGGACTAAAAATAGCTCACGGAGCGGGTGCTCGTAATGCTGTGCTTTGATACTGCGCTGAGGAGTGAATAGATTATGTGTGCTTTGGTGCCTGCTGTAAATAACTGGCTGGAGCCAGGTGGGTATTATGGATTAATTCAGTAATTGGTCCATCTGGAGCGTCTACTTACAATATCAATTTTTCTGTGTGCTTCCTAATATCTTGAAAGGAGCTTTAGGAAGATGCACATGAATAACCAGGAAGGGAAAACTGGGGAGAGCTCATTTGGCAAGAGGATGGAGAGGAGGGTCAGGACATGAGCCATCAGGTAGGTTGGTAAAGGGTTACTCTCCAGCAAATCGATCACGTGTAATTTGGCCTTGCTCTGGGAGAAAAAGAAATAACAAAGGTAGGGCAGATTAAATAGAAGACAAAGGCAGAGCGTGTGATTACAGCCTCTCCTGTCCCGCTTTTCCCTCGCCCTGTGACGGCAGCTGTACCTCTCATTTTCTGCCTGTTATTTTTTCTCTGGCCTCAGCCCCGTGGCTTCTCAGTGGGGTGTTTTAAAAATATGATATGATTCCATTGCCTTCTGTGTTTGGAGACCCATAGCAGGCACTGACCTTTCAAGTCTCTTCGTGATTAAAGCTCTTATTAATTTCCTGTGGGGCTGCAGACACTCTGAGGCAGTAAAGTGTTGGGAGTTCATTAACATGTGGGGCTTTAATTAGTCGGCAAGAAATCCCTCTCTGTCCCGATTTGACCAAGGAAAAAAGAGGAAGGATGGGTTAAAAAAAAGAAAAAAGAAGACAGAAAATGATGTTGAAGTAAAAATAGTCACTGCAAATGTCTTCACAGTAGGAATAGATTTCAAGGCTCACGATCTATTTATCAGGCACTTTAGACCTGTGTGCATGTTCCCCATACAAACCATCAGCCGTGGCTCTTTATGGAGAGACGTGGGGAGAATCATCCCACCGGCACCTGGAGTAGTAAATAATAGTGTCAGGAAGGGAATGAGGAGAAGGGTTTGAAAAACAAGCCGAGTGAGCCTGTGCACAGGCTGATGCTGCCATGGGGAGCGCTGCCTGTGCCAGTTTTACTCTCCTGAACTTCACTGGGGGTGCATTAGGATTGCTGGGAAACCAGGTGAGATGAGCTTTGGTGCGGTGGGGCTTGATCCATAGGGGCGCTGTGCACCCAGCATCTGTTTTAGGGCAAATTTTGGTGGAGCAGAGCACAGCTTTGGGCACGGCAGCAGCCCAGAGGTGCCAGAGCCGTGGGAACACCACCGTCAACACGTGGTCCTTGTATTTATTTAAACCTTGGGTGGAATGATCTATGTTTGATTGCCCGGTTGATCTATTTGTGACAAGTGTTAAAACACATGTGCATTGATTTTCTTTGAGGAGCGTATTTCTAAGGGTAATTTAATAGTGGTGTTGAGCATAGCTCTTACTGGCCGGGGAGGAGGCAGAGGGAGGGGAGGGGGGATTAGATGAAGAAGAGAGAGATGCTAATGGCGTTTTCGCAGTGCAATTGCTTAGGTCAGTGAAAAGCTGTCACAGTTTAATGCACTTGCTTGTTGAGGATGTTATCATATACAGGATTAAGCCATTCCAAAACATGAAAACAAGAGCAGCTTGTTAGTGAGGGAAGCTGTTAAAGAGCTGTTGTTGCAAAGTTATGATCTCTGTGTGGAGGGAGTTACGTTGTGCCTCTCCAGCTGCCGAGACTGCAGGGGTGCTCTTGTCTTCTGGGACCAGCTGGTCTTCCTCTCCCCTTTTCCTGCAGGATTAGGTCCTTGGCATTTGACCCTGGATCCCAAAGGGTCATTGGGTGATAGGCACAGAAAGGCCAGAGCCTTGGCGTGGGAAAATCCATGTGCATCTCTTGGCTTCAGGCTGAGGCACCACCTTCTGATGTGCCTTGGTGTAGTGACCAAGACCAGCAACTGAGTCTGGGGTTCTTTAGGTGTGTTCCCCACACGCCAGGGACAGTGAGTCCAGTGTTCACACACCATCTTCCTGGAGCCTCAGGAGGTTTGCCTTTTGGCTCCTGATGAGGAGTAAAAGACTTTGTATCAGCTCATGCTAAGGTCTAAAAGTTAAGCTGGGCTTTTGCAGGTGAGATACTGTCCTTGGTCATAACCTTGCAGCCTCCTTGTCTCCTGGGGGGTTGCAAAGCCAGTGCTGGGGGGACAATTACACCATTCATCACACAGGGCAGGCTCTGGCTCCCTCTTTCCTGGCTGCCTTGGCTTCACAGAACTGACAGGAGCAGAAAGCATTACAGACTTGTCTGTGTCACCCAAAATCACCAGATTCAGCTCTGAATATGTGTGGGGAGCTTTGTGGAATAAGATGGAAAGGCTGTACCATCATCCTGTTGCCACTTTTCATAGCAGGTTGTATTTTAGTCTATCCCCTTGTTAATGTGTAAGATCATCTCTACCATATGTAATATTTAGTTCTCCATCCAGTCTAATCTGAAACGTTGAAAACAATGGAGCATCTTCTCCTTCCTCCTGGGAGATGATTTGCACAGCACTGTAGATCTTGGCATCAAGAACTTTTTCCTTATATATTCTTGACCTAAATAATCTCTCTCTCAGATAGCCAGTTTTTGCCCTCTGGCACCTATACCTCTTCTTCAGAGTTTTCACACTTGAAATACTTATGGTTACAATAATGTGGGTACCTTTATATGTATTTTAACCAGGCTATAAATCCTGCTAGTTGACAAGGTTATTGTTATCTGGCTTCTGCCATGACCCACTGTTAAAATACATGACATAAATTACACAGAACATATCATACAAGTCATTTTTCCTCGTATGAAGCCTGATAAATATTAATGGCCCATTGCTGTAGTTTTGTGCTGTGGTAGGATTGGAGTCAGTGAGGTTGATCCGAGGCACAATAATTGCTGGTGGACATGGACCCCAAGCAGCCACTGAATTAGCTCTCTCTCCAAGTACAATGCACTTCTGGAGCTCTGAATTGTCTTAAAGGGTTTTATTTTGGCCTCTGCTGTTTTGAACTGTGTATCATAGAGGGGAGACCCAGACTGGATGAGACGAGTCAACCCAAAACTTTCCCTGTGCTGATCTGTCCTCACTTGGCTCACCTATAACATAACTTGTGTTCCTCTTTGCCATGGGATGGCAAGGCAGTGATGTGGATGTTACCTCTGTCCCCAGGCCCTCGTGGCCTTGGCCCCTACCTCCCCTTATCTCCCCAGTCTGAATTTTCGGCGCCTGTCTCCTGTAAATGGCACTGTGTCTGCTGGAAATGTGATTCCGGTCGGTAGCGTTGGCTCCGTCACGCTTATCAGAAATACATTATCAGGTGGGATTAGACAGAACCTCGTGCTCCTCTTGCTGTCCATGCCAGGCGAATAATGAATAATGAAAATTCCCAGGACCAGAGACAAACACACTTGACAGGCAGGGAAGCACCGGCGCTGCCTTTCACTCACTTTAATGTGACAAACGTGGCTCTGTCGGAAATCTTTCCACTCCATTCACCATGGTGTGGCCTCTCTTGCTTTTTTTCCTTTCTCCCCCCCCTCTCCTTCTGCCTACCCACTCTCCCAGCCCTTGAGCCCCTCTGCCCTGGAGAAGGAAAGGGTGAGGGTGGATTCAGGAGGTCACCCCCACCCTGACTCCCACCCAACCTGCTGAGAGCTGCTCTGTGTTCACGTAGGGAGCTGTGTGATCGAGGTCCTCACCTGCTTTGAACTTTGATGTCGAGCATTTCTCCCCTGTTTTTAGTTAAGCTTTCATGGCAGAGACATTGCTCTGCTCACACAACCCTCTCTTCTGTGGCCACAGTGAGTTTGGTGCAGAAGAGAGGGAAGGGACTGTGTCTCCCAGTGTATCAGTCCTACATCCTTCCGTGCTGACCTTCCCCAACCCTGATGGTTTTGGTCCCTGCTCCTGCAGGCACTCTAGGCCTGTCCATGCCTTGTCCTGTGCTGCAGATACCCTGGTTAACTCGAGTCCTTGCCCTTTTCTCAGGGTCAGTGGATGCTCATTTTTATTGTCTCGTACCATCAGCAGCATCTCTCTTGCCTGCCCTTCCTCAGCCATGCACTTCCCTAGGGCTCACTATCCACTCCTTTGGCTTAGTACGTGTGTGACACAGGACTGAGCTCAGTGTAGGAACGGGAGCAGCAGGTCCTAGTGCAGCATTCCTGGGCTCAGGGAGAGGTTTCCTGCTGTCACTGTCCTCCGTCTGCCTTGTGTCACGTCTGTTCTGTACGATTCCCACGTATGGGCGGGAGGATGTGGGTTCCATAGTGATGCACACCTTGGTGCAGGTGGCTGTGAGCAAGCTCTGGTTCTCCCAAGTCCCTGGATGTGCTGTAGCTTCCCCCAGGATGTCGTGGTTGACCTGTACAGTAGAGCCCTGGTCACAAAACAACGGGGTTGCAGAGAAGGGATTTCTTCCTGCCCAGGTATGGGATTTTTCCTGGCACTCAGGTCTGGCCTGCCTCTTGTCTCCTGTAAATCAGCCGTGGCGATGCCATCTGTAAAGGCTGTCTACATGAGACGCGACTCCGGCATTGGGAGGTTTTTTTCCTGCAGTTGTCATCTAGAAGCAGGCAATAAATTTTATGGACCAGGGTTTATCGAGCACAGAGGATGAGGAATTGAGCTGCCTGGCTCGAATCTGATGCTGATGTTCTGGAGGGAACAAGCTCTTTCAGGCAAGCGCTCGATCACTCACTGCCCACTTTCTGAAGGAAGTCAAATGCCCGTGTCCCATGCCAGCATTTCCTGGGGGAGCAGAGAACCCCAGTGCCAGCCACCCCCTGCCTTTGCCTTGTCTGTCACGGGTGACACCTGTCTCTTTCCCAGCCTGGATCTTCTAAAAGGCATCCAGCCTGCTGCTGGGAGGGTGTCTTGGCTTGGCACTGGTGGTGACAGTCCCTCTTGACGCAGTTCTCTTCTTGGACGCGTTACACAAACTCTGTGGCTCCAGCTCTTCCCCCATCCACCCGGCAGGGAGGGAAGGAGCTGTGAGCCCACATCACATCTGCTGCGCAGTGTGAGGCTTTGCCAGCGAGATTCCTGCTAATTAATGTCAAACTTATTTTAGCAAATAATGCACATTATCTCGTCCTGTGGAAGGGGTTGGTGCCAGCAGCAATCGTGGCGGCTCCAGAGGAGATGCAGCTTCAAAGCACTGGGATTTGGGCACAGGATGGGGATGTGCTGGGGAATGGGAAGATGGGATTTGCTCCACAGCATGGAAATGCTCCTGGGGTTTTATGTTTGGGACTCTTGGCCAAACATGTATTCATAGGATTGTAGAATGGCCTCTATTGGAAGGGACCTTAGAGCTCATCTTGTTCTATCCTCCTGTCGTGGGCAGTGACATTGTCCACTAGCCCAGGTTGCTCCAAGCCCCATCCAGCCTGGCCTTGAGCCACTTCCAGGGATGGGGCATCCGCAGCTTCTCTGGGCCTCACCATCCTCACAGTTAAGAATGTTTTCCTAATATCTAATCTAAACCTACTCTCTGTCAGTTTGAAGCCATTCCCCCTTGTCCTGTCATTCCATGCTCTTGTGAAAGGTCCCTCTCCTTCTTTCTTGTAGACTCCTTTCAGTCCTGGCCATACTTCCACACTTAGGAAACCAGTTTGTGCCACTGTCTCAAGCAAGAGCAGACGAGTTCTGAAGCCCCCTCATACACACAGGTTGTGCTCCTTTGGTCCTTTTCTGTAGCAAGAGGTTTTAGTTGCTTTTCTCTTCAAGCACATGGTCCTCTTCATATAGGGAAGCTGGAGGAAGAGGCAGAGTGAGCCCCACTCCTCTCCTCCCTCTCCCAGTGCTGCAATATTCAGTAATTGATGCTTGTGGGGGGATTTTCCAAAGCACACCTAGTCGACCACTGCCCCAATGCCCCGACTCTCAAAGAGCAGAGATGAGCTGGTGATTTATTGTTAAGGCCAGAAAAAGAGAACTTGGTGTCTGACAATGCTTGCAGGGGTGCTGCTGCAAGCTGAGACAGCTCACCTGTTTTAGCAGGGCCAATATTTCAAAGATTGCCACTGTTAGCTGTCTATTATCATCCCCATTTTTCATACAAGTCAGTTGAGGCACGGGGAGAAAACAAGCACATAGATAACAGCAAGCCAAAAAATAGCCAGATGTCCTGGCATCGAGTCCTGGGATTGAACTGTTTTGGCTGTAATGCCTCTCTGAAGGCATCTGAAGGGACCTCCCTTCTCCTTGTCCTGTGTCAAGGCTGTTGGTGCCACTTCGTGCACTACTGGGGTCTGGATGTGGTTTTATCCATAGGGTGTTAGAGGAGTTAGATCCTCCTATAGGTCTAACACCACACTATTGAATCGTAGGGTGATTTGGGTTGGACCTTAAAGCCCACCCAGTCTCACCCCCTGCCATGGGCAGGGGCACCTTCCACTACCCCAGGTTGCTCCAAACCCCATCCAACCTGGCCTTGGACTCTTCCAGGAATGGGGCAGCCACAGCTTCTCTGGGCACCTTGTACCAGGGCCTGCCCACCCTCAATGTGAAGAATTTCTTCCATATATCAAACCTAAATTTCCCCTCTTTCAGTTTGTAAAAACTGAAACATCTTTAATTAAATACCTTTAATTCTGGACTCCTTTTACCTTATGGGGCAGTTACAAGTTAATGGAAGTTATTTACTTCCATTAATGGCAGTTTCCATTCTTGTGCCATTTTTGTATAAACTGTCCTGAAGGTCATGAGTGAGGCCAGGTGACCCCTCCAGGCAGGCCAGGGTCCTGGGATAGCCAGGAGGACACGCTCTAGCTGGAGGCACAGGAAGAGCTGTGGGAAAGCTGAGGAAATTTGGGACTAGAGCTTGGAGGAGAATTTCTTTCAGAGCGTCTTTTCCCCAACAGAAAAAGTCTGCCTTTGTCAAGAGAGACTCTGACGTGGGAAACATCTGTTCTGTGCTAAAAAAAGGGGAAAAGGCGGAGAGAAGGAAAAACTCCAGAATATGATTTCCCCCTCCCCCTGCCTGTTAGCCAGCAAAATGGAAACAAAAGAATAATTGTGAGCATATGGGGTGAAAAATAATAAACAGGCAAATAAAGTAAAAGGATGTTCTGGCTGGGCAGCTTTTTTAGGGTTTTGTTTCATTTGTGGATTTTCTAATTGGCGTGGGGGAGGAGTAATGTCTCTGGACCATATACTGTCAATAAAACAGGCAAAGAGAGATCAGTTGGGTGAAATTAGTTGTGACACACAGGCTGGATGTGAAAATAGCACTGGGAACTCTGAGCCTGGGCTCAAAGAGGGGTGACACTCCCCACCTGCTGGGTGGGAAGTTGTGCATGGGACCTGAAATCAGCCTTCTTTTCATTAACAGAGCCACACGTGGTGGCTTGTGAGGATGTCCTATGGGCTAAGAGCTGGACTCTTGTGGGTCCTTTCTGACTCAGTACAAGCTGAGATGCTGTGAATTACCCCGTGCTCGCCTTCCCTTGGGTGTGAACCTCTTATAGCCCCTCACAGTGGAGCAGAGCTGCCTCTCCAGCAGGGAAATGGTGAGCACAGAGCAGCTCGTGGTTCCAGGCTTGCGTGAGAGAGGAGCACTAGACGTGGAGCACTCTCAGCAGATGCCACAGCTGAACTTTCTGCCTCACTTGAAGCGAGCAGTGTTATTTCTCTGCAGTCTTAGAGAAGGGGGTTGAGTGAAGGCAAGAGCAGGAGCTGTGATCTCGCGTAAGTGATAGCACGTCAGGCGGAAATTAAATGCTGCTTCAACTTCTCCCAGGCTGCTGCTTGAGCAGCGCCTGGGGATCGTCTGCCCCTCGCTCTGCTGAGCTTGTCTTTCCCCGGGTGTGCCCAGCCAGGGACAGCTGTGGTGGTGGCAGTGAGGACAAGGTGTTGGGTTTGATCCAGGGTTTGGTGGGAGCGCTTCGTGCTAGTGCGCCTGTTTGTCACCGTCCCTCCTCCCCCTGACAAAGCGGCCCTATGTTTCAGTCAGAGAAGAAATTTGTCTTCATATCTTGAGAGGGGAAGGGACACGGCTCAAAGCCTGCAGGAGGCAGGTGTGACGTGGTTGGCCTCCCTGAATTTCAGCTTGATAGTGACAGCCACTAGAGAGATGGACTTCGCCAACTGGGAGCTGAACCTCCATCATGTCTATCCCGTGTGCCGATCCTGGAAACCATCCGTCTGGTCACTGTGTGTGCCCGTGCCTGGTGCTGGTCGTTCCTCAGGTCTCCTTGGAGGAGCAGAAGGCACCAGGGGCATTAGAGGGCAGCAGGACCCTGGTGCCTGTGTGACTGATGGTGCCCTGGCTGTGCTGGCCAGCCTGTACCAAGGGCACCGTGGTGGCCCTAGGACCACATGTCCTGCATGGTGCTGGTATAGCTGCCATACAGAGCCTGTGAAGGTCCTGCCCAGCCCCCTTGCCCCTTGATCCAGGTCTCCAAAATACCAAGGAACAATGTGGGTTTGCCCCCGTGGCTTGCCATCAACAAAGTCACAGCTCCATTCCTGGCTCTGCGAAGTTTCTTGGTGGGATCGTGGGGTTGGGATTCTCTCCCTTCCCAAGGGCTGGAAGCTTGCCTCTGGCCACCTGGTGTGCTTGCCTTTGGAGTTGCAGCTTCTCTTGCTCATTAGCTCATAAATAATATGGACCAGCAGTGTTCAGTGCTAATTAATTTTGTGAACTGAACCAGGGTGAATGGGGTAATTGCCCGTGGCGCGTGTGGACCATCAGGTGAGCCCTCCTGCTTTTGCCCTCCTTGTTTACTAGCTCATCTCTGTTTATTTTAAGAAGCATTTGGTCCCTTCTCCATGTGCAGAAGAGGAACCGTGTGATCTAACCCAGAGAGAGCACAGCAGGCACTGAATATTAAATTAAAACACATTCTCACTTATACACAAAAAAAAGCCCAAGCTGGAAAGGTTAAGAGCTAACAGAGATCCTCAGAACAATCTCTGTCTGTTTGGAATGAATTAATCAGACCATTAAACAGATCTTTTAATCTAAAGTATCCCTTTCATTTCAGTACTGTGTAAAACAAAGTGACTGGAGTATTGAGGAAAGAGTTTGCCAGCACCGTGCCTTATTTGTATTAGGGAGGTGGGTGGTGCTGTGATTTTTTTTCCTCCCTGTCTTCCTCTTTTAGAAACAAAAGTGGCATTAGAAAGAGCACCTGAGCTGGGACAAAGTGGGCATGGAAAAGGATCGAGTTCCCAAGGATCACGAGGTGTTACATATGTCATGGGCAGAGAGTGTTTATTTGTCTGGAGGAGCAGAACAAGCGCAGCAAGAGGCAACATCTCAGCTGAGGATGAATAATATGTGGGAGGAACAGAGTGTCAAAGACTTGGGATGGCGAGGCCAGAGAAGTCACTGAACATTACTGAGGTCTTGCAGCCCAGAACAAACAGAAAGTTGCTCCTGCAAAGGCTTGAGGAGCTTATTAGTCAGAGGTGGAGCTGGGGAGTCGCAGAGGGGCTGGTGGATGCTCAGAGATCTCAGCTCCAAACTGTGCCACAGGCTTTCTTGAGGCAGGAGACTGAGCATCCTTCTGTCTGGGAAGGGTCTGTGAGGATGGATGTGTGGCAAAGCGCTTAGAAACTGTGCGTGCTGCCTTGGTTTGCAAGACAGTCACTTTGTGAAGTGCTGGGGCAGTTCAGTTTTTAAAGGCATTTGTGAAGTTGGTGGTGCTTTAAGCTTCCCATTGGCTCAGCTGGTAACCACAGCTTTAATGTCCGGCTCTTTGGGATGGCGCTAAAAGCAGCTCAAAACTCTCCGGCCATGCATTCTTCCCCCTCTTCTTTACCCTTCAAACAGTGCTTGATGGGGTTTTTAAAGCCTTTGTGGCTTTTTTTTCCTGGCTGAATCTGTGCAGGGCTTTTGGGAGGACCTAACCTAGGAAAGGGCACAATTAGTGCCCCGTATTTGGGTCCTCCCTTGGGTCCATACACCAAACATTTGAGCAAATGCTGCTATCACCCTCACATCTGGTAGAGATAAAGGGAAGGCAAACCCAGGTAAAATCAGGCAATCCTGTTGCAAAGTCAAATGTATCCTCTTTTTTTTATTTCCCCCTTATTATTTTTTTTCTCCCTTTTTAATACACTCTTCAAAGCTTGCTAAGATTAAGTGCGCGATTTATCTTCACCAAGTTTGAATTTTAAAAGGAACAGCCAACTGTGTGATCGTATTATTAATATTTATACCTCGTCACAGAATGTTGACAGATTAATTATGCAATATGGTATAAAAATCAGCAGGCAGCGTGGGAGGGCAGTGGCAAAGTTCATGTATTAATAACACAGCGGGGTGGCTCGCACGCTCCTTGTGTGGCTCCCTGGTATCAGCACTGCATCCCGTGTTCATCCCATGAGAGGATGAGGATGCTGACAGTGAGAAGGGAGACAAGTGGTAAAGGTTGCAGAATCCTGGGAGCCCTCGTGGGGCCAGAGAAGGGTGTGAGGAGCTTTGCAACCATTTTTGACCTGGTTTTGGCCTGAGGAGCATCAGGAGGTGACTCTGCAATGGAGACTCTGGGATCAGGAGTTGGGGTTTGCTATGAAGTTGTGGCTTTTGTCCCTACCTTATCCCCCCACCCCACCAATTTGCCCTTCTCTTAACAAGTGGTGTCAGCCTGTCTTGCCAAAATTGCTTCTCCTTCACATGTACATGGTAGACGGTGCAGTGTCTTCCTTTTAGGTCTTGACCAGACACATTGGAGAAATGTTTAAATCATCTTTACTGGACAACTATGAAATGGATGGTTGTACAGGGAGAGGCTTCTGCTTCCCCAAGAAGCCAACTCAGGTCATTGGGAGCAACGTCCGAGAGATTTATATAGGGAAAAATAGGAAATAAGAATTGAGTGAGCCCCAGGGGTGGGAGCAAAGTCATCTGAAAGCACCCTTGTCTTGTTTGCTGTGCAGCCCTGGCTAGGGAATTTAAGTAGATGTTATGAGAAGCATCTAGGGAATGTCTTCTCTGCTGGGACGTGTTGTGCATCCAGTGATCCCAGTTGTGCTCTGGGGCCTCTGCATCCATTGATATCTACTTTGATGAGAGGGATGTTAAATGAAGACAGGGTGTGTGGATGAATCACGCCAGCCAGCCCAGCTGGACAGCAGGAGTCTGTGGCTGGGAATAAATCCTTCGACCTGGAGCTGATGACGTTTGCCATCGGCAGGACTGCCTGTGCCGCTGGCACAGCTCACGCTGTCCCCTCCAGTCACCCTCAGTGCGAAGAAAAGCATGCCCTCCCAAAGCCCTTTGGGGTTGCTATTTCCATCCCAGCCTCTCTGTGCCTAAGCGCTGCTCATTTTGATTTTTTTGTTAATGAATCTTTTTGCTCAGTGTGTCTCAGGGGGGTGTTTCATATGAAACGATTTGCCTGATCCTTCTCAAATCATTTCAAGCAGCGTCAGGGTCGGGCTGTAAGGGGGTAGTTAGGCTGGTTAGAGGGTTCCTGTCATAGAAGCCCTGGATTTTGGAGAGACAGCAAAATACATTTTTCCCTCCTTCTCTCCTCTTGTGTCCCCTTCCTGTTTGGCCCTGGCACAAGCTCTTTCTTAAAAACCCCCATCCTTGTGTGGCCACGCTACGGAGAACAGCCTTTGGGGAGATCTGCAGAGGCATTTCAAGACAGATATCCCAGTTCCAGTGAGGTGTTTAACCCGCCAGACAACAGAGAAAATCGTTTAAGGTGGCTTTTGAAAGCCTTTTTGAGGATTTGGCTTCTCAATTTCCATTCAAATGAACTTTCCCTCTTCCCCTGTGTGCAGCTTCCTGATGCCTCTTTTTACAGCCTTGGCCTTTCAATCTTAATTAAAAAAATGGAAAGAACAAAGGCACAATTGAGCAAAGCACTTCAGCAAACGGTTGAAGTAACAGATTTTCCTGGGCTTTCGGTGCAGGCTTAGAGGTGTTTCAGGACTTTGCTCTGTGAAATTGGGGTCCTAAGGCTAGTGGTGCAAATCCCTCGAGCTTTTTTGCCCCCAGAAGCGAGACCACATTGATAGGAAATGTTTTGATCCACCCAGAGCGGGTTCTCAGCTCAGAAACCTGAGATATGAAGGGGTTTCCCCACCATGTTAATGGATTTCTTTCCTAATTGGGATGGAAACAAAGACAGAAGCCTTGGAGTTGTTTGGAAAATGAGTTTTCCGCTAATGGCAAAGTTGATCTCCGTCAGGGCAGCCAGACAAGATTTGTCAGCATTATCTGTCAGATGCATGGAGAGCCCTTAAGTAGGTGGCAATATGGAAATGTAAAGGATTGGCTATTAGTGAGTGGAAATTGGGAGCAAGGTGTGAGGGGAATGGCAAGGAAAGTCCAAAACGCCAGCGGACAGAGCTGTCCCCTGCAGCTTCCTGATCGGAGCTGGATCTTCCTCCAAGCTCCCTCCTGCCTTTCTGGATGATAAACGTTGGATAATTGATTTATTCCGGCCGCGACCCACCTGGCTTTGTGCCGCCCCGCTTCCCCTGAGCACCTGCAGTCGCTTTCCTGGCCCCACTCGGCCGCTCTCCCACCACGTGAGGACACGGTGGGTTGGCAGGGAGCAGATGGACAACCCATCTTGGAGACATCAAGTGCAGGAGGATTGGTGCTGAGCTCTTTGGAGGCTGACGGCTCCCAGGACCCCGGCATGCTGCAGGGAGCATTCGGGAGAGGGCTGTTTGCCGTGGGGAGGCGACTTTGGCTGGCTGAAGGTCCTTTTCCAAGTAGCCCTCAAGGTTAAAGTTGGATGCTCCTTCCAGATGGTCTCCATCTGATGCATCTCATTACAGGGTTGAGCTGCCTCACATTCCCGGCCTCCCAGTGCCAAGAATAACAAGGAATGGGAGCCAGCAACAGCGACTGCTGCTGTTAGAAGGGCATAAGATGATTTAAGGGTCAAGACAAGACCATATGGCCCATCAAGGTCCTGTCGTAACAACCCGGAGGAATATAAAACAACTTGTGTTAGTGATCACCCTTCCTGCTTCCTCTCAAGGCTGTTTGCTGTAACCTTTGTGAGAGCAGTTCCCTGGCTCCATCCTGCCCTAATTTATACCATGAGCTGCTTTCCAGCGCCCTGTGTGTCTCCCTGTGGTGTGTCCTCCCTGAAGGGCGTGTGAGAGGAACAGAAGCATCCTGGGTTTAGCCCTTCTGTTGCCATTCCTGGTTTAGGGAAAGCCAGTAGTCCCTGTGCGTGCAGCTGTGAAACCAGGTGTCGTGTGGGAACCCTTTTGGCACCCAAAGGTGTGCTGGAGCATTTAATGCTCCTTGCTGGGATTTCTCATCCCCAGATCAGTCTAAAGTGGCGTCTTGGTGTTATTTGATGGCTCACCCCCCCTGCTGCCTCCACCCCCTCCTGCCCTCAGCCAGCCCAAATGCTGAGTTGGATAAGCTGCATCTGGATGGTCTTTTCTTGAGATTTAGGTGCATCTGGAGTGTGCTCAGCTTGTTGTCTTCTTCAAATAGTCTGGGGCTCCCCTGTGGGCTCCCAGCCTTCCTGAACTGAATTCTGATACAGGTATCAGCTGCCAAAATAACACTCATTTTGGTGGACGGTGTGCTCTCGGGGCAGGAGGGACGCCAGCCCTCAGCTGGGAGAAGGGTCTGGCTGCATCCCATCACTCAGAGCCCAAGGTGAAGTGAAGCATCTTGGCTCGAGTGCTGTGGCGGCACAGATAAGTCTGTCTCTGAGAGTGAGGTCGATGCTTTCTCAGTGTCAGCATCAATGCTCCTGTTCTCAAGGCTTTTCCCCAAAAGGCCTGTGTGGGTGTTTGGGATCATTTGGGCAGCCACACCCTGGGGCTGTGTCTCCTTGCCCCAGCTCCACGTCTCTGTCCCACTTTGGAGCTGCCATTCCCTGCTCAGCACTTGTCCCTCAGTCCATTTGCCCAAGGGAACACTTACAGCACTGACCTTAAAGAGCAATTTCGGGCAAGCACAGAGCAGCTCAATTGTTCATAAACCTGACATTTCTGTCTCGGAGATTCTTCCTCTGCAGGATGCGCTGCTCTTTATGATTTTATCAAATAAAATGCCCCTTTGCCCCCAGCCAACCTCTCTCTCCTTCCCTGATGTTTTTGCAGGGCAATCATTGCGAACAGAGAGCTCGTAGGCTTCTGCTCGTCCTTAATGTTGTGGCACTGAGAGGGTTATGGAAATGGTTGTGCAGGCATTAGCGAGTGTGAATGGGTAGCACTGAGCTCTGGTCCTCTAATGCTGGTAATTACTGAGCAGGGATTAGGGACTGCACTGCACACATGTAGAGAAACAGAGTATTAAATGCAAACAGATCAAACTACCTGATGGACCCTGAAAGTTTATTTCCTGTGATTTTCACTGCTCCGCCGAAACGCTGCCTGGGCTTTCAGATCAGTTCCCTGTCTGTCACGGGGATGAAGTGCTGGTTACATGGCGGATTTGGAAGGAGCTCTGTGGTGTCATCCCAAAATAGCTGCTAACCAGGGGGCAGGGGAAGTAGCCAGGGTGCAGGAGTGCATCTTCAGCTTCCTACTTCCCATATAAAGCCGAAGCAAAGGCAGCAGCCATGGCCAGAGGTACCTGTGTGAGAGCAGCCATGGTCCAGTCCCATGGTGGGGACAGCAATGACAGAGAACTTGTGGATGCCTCATCCCTGGAAGTGTTCAAGGCCGGGTTGGATGGGGCTGGTGTTTCTCCTTCCTTGTTGTTAGGTGGAAGTAGTAATTCCCTACTACTAATAGTAGCGATTAACTACTTGGAGAGGGACGGTCAAAGCCTAGGCCATGAGGTGATGAACGAAGGTCTTGTATTTTGGTTAGCTGGTTTAAGTTTTGGATTATTTGAGCAACCTGATCTAGTGGAAGGTGTCCCTGCCCATGGCAGAGGGGTTGGAACTAGGTGATCTTTAAGGTTCCTTCCAACATTTTGGAATTCTATGATTTCTGACTCTGTGATCTCCCCTCCCTGCTGATCCTGCCTCCCAGCTCCTTCCCACTCACCACACAAGGGCACCCACCGGGTGAACAAACACCTCTTACTCTGCTGACCAGGACATCTTCTATCTAGTCTATTAATATCAACTCCACATGGAGAGCTTGCTGCCCTGGAAGTGTTAATTAGCTTCCCCCTCCTCCCTCCCATTATTTTTCCGCCTCGCTCTTTAGAAGGTCTCTGAACCAGGAGATCAATGCCTCCCGCTAATCCGCTCTTCAGCAGCTTAGAGAGGCACCACAGAATACTCCGTTTAATTCTCCTCTAACACCTTTGCTGATCATCCCTTCCAGCCCCAGAGCCCCAGGCAGGCGGTGAGGGGAGAGGCCAGGTGGGAAGTGTGGCAGGTGCTCATTTACACCCGGCATGGGGACGCGCGGGACACACATTCCATGGTGGGAAGAGCAGGGCTGGAAGGGAGTGAGGCAGTGGGAGAGAAACAAGGGGAAGATCTGTTGGGATGAGGAACGTGGAATCAGCGTGCCAACTGTTTGAATGCTCTTGGAATCAGAGAGTCATTTAGGTTGGAAAAAACTTCTCAGTGGTGTTGCTTCCTGTCTTGTCCTCTCCTTCTGCCCTGGAGATACAGGTTGTGTTGTGAAATGGTGCAGGGAATAGTGATAAATGTTCCTCTTGGCCTCTCTGTGCACTGCCCTGGAGACTCTGAGGGCTTGTTGGGGTGGGTTAAACCCCCAAATCCTGGGATTTGAACCAAGCTGTCTCTCTGAGCGGTCTCCCCTGTTGGCAGGGAGGACCAAGGTGTGTGCAGTCATCTCCCACATCCTGCCGTGGGCCTCTGTAGCAGAACCTCATGGATCCATGGAGTCATTAAGACTAGAAAAGGCCTCTAAGGTCAAGTCCAACTGTCCTCAGACTTTTTGCCTGGCTTCATCAGGGGGCTGTGGGCACTGCGAGCTCTGCCTTTGCTTTCCCGTATTCTTGACAACCTGTGCTGTGCTCATTCTCCCCTCTGTGGGAACAAGTCTTTTCTGGGCTCCCTTGGCTTAGACAGCCCAGGGTCACTCCGAGGGTCAGACAGAGTCACCTATGGGTGCCAACTTTGCTTTGACTCTTTGGCTCATACTGGATGAGTTTGCCAGAGGCTGTGTCTCCTCTGTGGAGAACACAGTGGCCCGGATTTAGCTGTGAGGACCTTACTGAGCCTTTCCGTCTCCGACTGCTGTGATCCAGCTAAATGGCTGCGAGCAAAAACCCACGTGGAAATGCGAGTGCATGCTAATGAGCTGTGTTGCCAAAACCAGAAGGAACCAACTCTACAGGGAGTTGGTACTTTTCTTTTTTTTTTCCCTGCTACCCAAGTTCAATAGCAGTGAATTGCATATTTCTCTGAGGCTTCTCAACAAACAATTTACAGTGTAAATATATTTGTTGGCATGCAAATCACTCTGCATTATGAGTCTTGATTAATATTATAATGTGTTGATGAAAGCCTCTAAGTGGTTCTTGGAACTAAGGTTCCTGACAAAGATCAGCTGTTTGGGTGCCCAGTGTTTGCAAAACATTAGATTAGGGTGATTTTTTCCCTTTGTTTTTGTTTTTGCCCCCCACGTGTGTTGTTTAATGGGTTGTTTCTTTCCCCCCTCCCTCTCTTTAAGAGTGTGAAGTGACAGTGGCTCTTCAAACCAGGCGATTAATTAACACAATCAAGCTCTTCCCCATGCCATTTCTGCTCCTCACCCCCCATATAAGAGGGATGCTGCTGTGGGGTTGGGTCCTCAGGCCCTGCTCCTGCAGATGCTGGGGAGGGACAGGATAAGGGACACGGGGTTATTAGCAATTCCTGCCTGTGCTGGTAGCCGGACTGGTACTTGAAGCAGTGAGTCCATGTGTAGACAGAGCTGCTCAACAAGCTAACAAGGTTTAATTGCTTGTGGAGCAAGCCCTGGGGATTCTTTTTCCCTGGGGCCTCTCTGGTGTGGAGGAAGGTTTGGCCTCAGTCCCTCAAATGCAGCCCCAGCAGGCTCCTGTCATTTCCCAGCATTTTCCATGGCTGTTGTGATGTTGCACCTTCCCTGCTGGGGCAGTGCCACAAAGCACCAGAGGGTTCACTGGAGGGTGCTGAGTGGCCCCATCCCACCTTCACTGCTCTTCCTCCTGTCTGCATCCCCAACTCCAGCCTTCCTGACAGCTCCTGAAGCACCTGGAAAACCCACCTTTCCCTCTTCCACCCCATCCTCCTCACCCAAAGTGGGCTTCTCCGGGTGCTGGGTCACCACGGGACAATGGGATGCACTTCCAGCCTGTCTCTGGCATTTGCTTGTGGAGTCAGGACGGTGTGGCAGTGACAGGTTTCAGCAGCCATCCTTCCCTCTCTGGCTTTCATGACAACTGCTCTCGTTGCTATTTTCCTTCTAACCTTTGGAGCTGAGCTCCCAAAGGTGTCAGGACAAATGCCACTCGCATCAGCGTGGATGTGCTGGGAGATGATGCCCAGGCAGGCAGGAGCAGGGAGGAGAGGCAAGAAGGGGGGATAACAACCCTGTTTAGCAGGCGGCGGAGCAGGGTTTAGTGACAGCCTCAAGTTTTGATCTTTGTTAACTGCTGTTTTGCTCAGAGACTGACAGGGAGCACCATGAAATGTGGGGTGTTCTGCTTGTACTGCTCTGGAGAGCTGTGCAGGTCGAGTATGGCTCTGCTGTGACATTCCAGGCAGGAAGCACCGGGCACACTGAGCTCCCCTGCCTGAGGAACAGCCTGTTTTGGGTCAGCATCTCCCCTTTCAGCAGCTTCCTACACTCGAGCCAGCTCCTGGGTTTGCTCTCCTCTACTTTGCTGCGATTCCAAGTGGTTTTCTGCCGTGGTTTGTGGTTGATCTGCCTGTCCCTAGGGAGAGCAGTGTGGCACAGCCATCCCCACCCTGCTCATTGCCCTCTGAGCACGGCAGGTCATGCAGAGGTCTCGGAGCTGGAGCTGAGCTGGGCAAAGGAAACACAGACACCTGAAGGAGAGGCAGAGAGAAAGGGGGGAGAGAGTGACGAGCACACGCGCTTTAAAAGAACATATTGCCTTTTTTTTCCTTTCCTTTTCTTTTTTTCTGAAAGCAGCTGTGCCTTTTTCCAGCACTTTTAACTGGTTGCCAGGGAAACAGAGCAAGGGAGAGTGGAAAGGTTAGATGGATATTGGACGAGGCTAATGCACTTGTTTCAACCAAGAATTGACAGGTGCTTAGGACACCGAAGGTCCCGATAACTCCTCATTTGCACGGCTCCTTTGCAGGGCCTCGAGTACCTCCCTACCACCGTTAATTGTGTTTTAATCATTTGCAAATTATAATCCATCTCCATCAGGGGATCTCTAATGGTGGCTTTATGGAGCGAGTCCACATGTTCCTTAGCCCTTCTGGGATACTGGGGATGAAATATTGGGTACCTCGGGCCCCGTTGGTATGGGTGGTCTGTCTTGAAGGGAGTTTGATGCCAGGAGAAGTCCCGCTGGAAGTGGTGGGAATTGCAGCTGGGTGATCCAGACATGCCGGGAAAAGCGCTGGAGGGGTCTGTGTGTGTTTGGCTGGCTGCTTCTCCCAGCAAGGAGCTGGCATGGGAAAGGTGGTGATGCATAAGTCCAGTGAGTGCATTCCCTTACCCACTTGGTCATCCCCAACCCTGTGAGGTGTTCACAGAGCCCTTGGCATCTCCCTGCCCACCAGCAGCTTCTATCCAGCCCCACAGGGCTGCTGGGACCCACGGTCCTTGCGGTGTTTGCAGCTCCACTTGGCTTTTTCACCTTCCTCCAGGTTAAAAACCCAAAGATAAATGCCTCACTATGGATTTTAGTTGCTGTTGCAGCGCTCCAAGGGCTTTTTCCCCCTCCTTCCGCTTGAGGTTTTGTTTTTGTTTTGCGTCTGTCTTGTCTAAAATAGCAGCTCCATGTACGGAATAACCAAGAGGCCTCAAACTCGGCTGTTCAGGATGAGCGTCACATCTGGGCTGTGCAAAACACAGCGAGCGATAAATAGCTGCCGTGTCATAAAGCTCAGGCTCTGGAGAGGCAAGGGTGGCTGCTGACGCTTTTATTGCATTTTGCTTCTGTAGTATTTTCCTGGGGGGAGGGAAGAAGGGTATTGATGAAAAAAAAAAAAGCCCAAGCTAAACCTCAGTTGTGGGTGTGAAGGTGGAAGGAGTGATGATGTGATGCAGAGGGATGGGGGACTCCAGCTCTGCCTCTGGTACCCTGAGCCTCATCCTGCAGCTTTGGGTGCATCCATTGCATCCAAGCTGATGGATAATGGGGTTCCCTCCGACGTGGGGTGACCTCAGGGAATTCTGCCCTCAGGGAATTCTACCCCCTCCAAAATTCCAGGCTGATTCCTCTCCGTCCAGCTCACAGCCAAGTCATGGAAGGTGGCAATCCACCTTTTTCTGAGCCAGAGAGGGAACAGGGTTTAGTCCTTGCCCAGGGCTACAAATGAAGCTGCTCACTGCTCCTTCTTGTCAGCAGCTTCCCAAGCCTGCCGCCTCTCCATCATTCCTGAGTGACGGGTACCAGGCCAGCACAGAGATGCACAGCGCTCATATCCCTATTATGACATTGTTGGTGTCACAGCTGAGCATGAGGGACTGGAAAAATGTCACTTCAGGTGTTAGAAAATGACTGTGCCTTTGCCACGCTGTTGTTCCTGGTCCAAAGTGTTCTTCCACCCCTCAGTCCCAGTTGGAGGGGCCTCTGCATTTGACTGGGGTATCTCAGTGTGGGGTTTTTAGGGAAATGCGTGCTTTTAGTCATAGTGGAAGGAGCCAGGCTGGCAGCCCTGGGCTGTGCAGCCACTTCAGCAATGGCATAAATGTTGAATGAGCTCTGCACCTCCTCCATGAAGGGCTTTCCTCTTTTCAGTCTGCCCTATTCCCTCTGGTCCAGACCACTACTGGCACACTCTGCCCTGTCAGGTCCTTCATCAGCATCTCCCCTTTCTTTGGAGGGAACCTGTGCTAGTGAGAAAAGAGAAACTCAGCCCTAGTCACCAGCTCTGGCAGGAGTGATGTTTTCGCATCCGACACCTGGATGTCACCACTTTTCCCATCCCCTCCCAGCAGTACATGGAATTGGCACTACTACAAGCAGACTTACACCCAGCTGGGCTCTAGAACTGGTTACTGGGAGGTAGTGACCTTGTGAGCAGCTTGAGAGACTCCAGTCTCTCCCAGTTGCGTGGTCTCATCCCCTGAGCAGCAGGAATGGCTCTGGTGATGTGTCTCAGCGGTGCCAGGGCAATGGGCTCCCTGGTGAGCTGGTATTATACTGCTTGAAAGAGAGATCAACAATGGGAAAGGGAATGGGAGAAGAGGAATGATTTATGAGGCTTTGCTTGGCCAAGCAGGGCATTCTCAGCATATTCCAAAATAATTTAGCATCATCTATTGTGCCTGCAGCGGGAGCTTGTTGCAGAAAACGAAAGAGAGCAAAAAAACCCGCCACATAAAGAAGGCAGAAACCCCCTTGATGGGATGGTTAGAGCTTGAAGTTTCTCTTTTCCTGAGGGCTGCTGTCTCCTCTCCCCAGTTCTCTCTGTAAATCAAACTGCCAGTGTCGGATCGGCGGCTCCGTCTTTCCCGCAGCCGCTTCCCCGAGGCCTCCCCGTGCACCGAGGGGACGTAATCACCACCTAGAACAGCTTGAAGGACACAAGCGCGGGAGCCGAGAGGACGATTTGTGGTGAATAATTTAGTGGATGAATTTAAAGCTTTTGTTCTCGTCACAAATTACCTGTGAACTGTACGGGAAGGTTTTGATCACACAAAGTCGTTTTGCATCGTCTCTCTCTGCCAGCAGACCCACCTACCTGCTTCGCTGGGGTTTGAACCAATGCGTTTTTCACTGCACATTGGTGTGTTTTGGGGGTGGGTTGGACCTTTAATTAACCCATCATTTTGCTGGCTGTGGTTTTAATTGCCGACATAGAATTGCCTGTCTGGGTTGTGCTGGAAATTGGAGAGTGATGTTTGTAAATAGGAATAATTTGTGAAGCTGTCACAGCCCTCAAAGCATTTTGCTTTTAGGTGGAAGGAGATGAGACGAGCATGGGGCTGGGATGCCCTGGCAGGGATGAGTGCTGCTCTTGGCATCCTGGGATGTGCTGTGTGACCACTACAGTTGGGGTTGTCTCCCCTGCTGCTGCAGAGGGACACTCTGTAAGGGTATGTAGTGATAGAACAAGGAGGAATGGCTTCAAATTAACAGAGGACAGCGTTTGGATATTAGGAAGAAATTCTTCCCTGTGAGAGTGGGCAGGCCCTGGCACAGGTTGCCTGGAGAAGCTGCCCCATCCCTGGAAGTGTTCAAGGCCAGGTTGAATGGGGTTTGGAGCAACCTGGACTAGTAGAATTGTCCCTGTCCCCCTGTCAGAGGAATTGGAATTTGATGATCTTTAAAGTCCCTTCTCACCCAAACCATTCTGTCATTCCCCCTCCTCACCCTGGCAGCTCTCTCACACCCTCGAGAGGTTTTCTCTGTCTTTGTGCTTGGTGTGGACAGTCAGATCCAAAGCTCTGTACCTCCCCCTGCTCACTGCTGAGTTTGTCTGGGGCTAGGGAATTCAGCAAAGTGCATGTGAAGGAGGCTGCAGCCTGCCCAGAGAGAGCCACATGAAATGAAGTTGTATCACTCTCTGAGATCAAATCATCCTTCTCAGCTTTCTGGGGAGCGCACTCGCAGCAGCCCCATGTGAGAGCTCACTGCCTTCTCCTCCTCCTCCTCGTCTCAGTTTATATCCCGGTCCCCCGGCAGACTGGAAATGCTCCCTCATCAGAGCCTGCTCTCTGTGCTAATGGCCCTCTATAAATAAGCCCCAGGAACAGCGATAGAGAACAATCATAAAAGGCAGGCGCATAAATTAAAGCCGATGTTATAATAAACCAGACAAGCCCTTCATCGAGGGTTTTATGTTTCTCCTTGAGTCGGCAGCTTTGCCAGCAGAAAATGATTTCCGTGCGCCTTGGTCTGGTCCTCTGTCTCCCCACTCCGTAGGGGCACATGAGTGGGTGGCAGAAATAGTTGGCATCACCACCCCCGTTTTTTGGCATTATGGGTATAAAAGCTGCAGGAATTTCTCGGAACAGCTCTCAGAGTCCCTCGCTCGTGTCCTTAGGGTGGTGAAAAGACCATGGATTTACTGACAGGGTGGCTTTGGCCACTCTTTGTGGCTGTAAATGAAATGCAATGGCTCTGGGTGGCTGGAATTCCCGAGAGCTCAGCCAGAGAAAGGTGGAAGTTGTTACCTTCGCCCCAGTGGGTTGCAGTCAAACCTCCTGGAAGGAGATGCTGGTGCATAAAACAGCAGCTCTTGAAACGTGATGCCTCCGAAAGGCCTCTCCTTCCCCTTTGCCCTGGAGTGTCCCCCCCCGCTGGAATAGCACGCACTGGTGGCTGGCACGCAGGCTCTGTGCCGTGGCTCTGGAGTGCCTCGGGACTGCTTTATGTACTGCACTGGAACTCCTGCCTCTCCCGGCGAGTTCAGAGCTGTCTCTCCGAATCACAGCCTGCATGACTGAAACTTGGCAGAGTGAGCAGGAGTGGCAGGCGGAGCTGCCCGCTCCCAAAGTGCAACTTCCCTGCGCTGAAGTCAGCGGGGAGATGCAGCAAGTTGTGCTGTGGGCATGGAGTCAGGGCTGTTTCATGAGCAGGAGTCGGTCCCCTGGTTTTGGGACACAGTGTGATGCTACACAGGGGGCTTTGACAGAGCTTGTGTCTCGATGAGGTCCCACCAGCTTTCAAATCCCATTTGGACACTTTGGATCTGAGCTGATGACCCTGTGAGCTGGCAGTGAGGGTGCAAACTGCTGCTCCTGGCTCTGACGTTGCTTTCAACCTGCCCACCTGTCCCTTACGGTCCTTTCAGCAAAATCCAGAGGCAGAGGGGATGTGTGTTGGCAGGGAGATGTCACCCTGTGCCTCTAGCAGGAGACTATGGGGACAAGAAGAGAAGAATTACAGGCTCATTGTTTGAGGTTAAGAAAAATTTACAGGCACGTGTTCAGCTCTGATTGAAGACGTGCCCAGCCATACACGCAGCTCTGTGTGAGAGGGAAAGGTGCTGTGCAGAGTTAAGTGCATCTGGGGGCAGTTCAAGTGCATCCTCTGGCTGCTTGACCACAGTCTTCCTCCTGTTTGATGGAGCTGCAGCACATCCTGTGCTGGTGCAGGGAGGTGATGACCGGGTGGATTCTGTGCATGGTGGGGTGGGGAGGATAGAGGCAAAGGAAGGAGAGCAGGGAGACAGGTGAAGGCAGAAAGGGAGGGACTGATGGGGAGAGAGGATGAGCAGGTGGGCTCTGCTTTCTGCTCTGCACTCCCTTGCACGCTCTGGCCTGAGCTCCCCCTCGCGTTCAGCCACACATATTTCTCCACTGCTCTGCTGACTCTCCTCTGCGAGTTATTGCAGGGATGTTCCGTTTTTCCTGCCACCTTTGCGCCAGAGAAGCCCGATCCCCATCGGGCAGCCCACTGGCCGCCAGCTTCCTTTCCCCCCTCCTCCGCAGCGTAATCGCAGCACCTCCGGCCTCTTTTGAATATTCAGGCCAGAGCCAGATGCTCGACAAGCTCCGGCAAGGGCCAGAAATCCATAGTTTTGATTGTGCTGCAGACGTGCCCTGGTGTGTCTCGCCGGGCTCCCTCGAGGGGCAGAGGCTGAGCTGTGCCGTGCTGCGCCGGTGCGGCACCGGTTCCCTCCGGGGGCTGCCGGGTGCTCCCTGCCACTGCTGCTCCTCATCAGCCCCTCGCTGGTCTCACACAGGGTCGTTTTCCGCTCCATTTCCTCCCCCAGCCTCTGGATCCCCCTCCAAGCTCTCCGCTTCCTTCTTCGTCATCCCGGCCGGGATGGAATATGACTGCAGCCACGAAGAGCCAAGATCGCGGCTCCCCTCGGGGCCCGTTTGCCCACATCACCTGTCGGAGCCTGCGTGTCCTTGGAAAAATATGTATTTCGGGCCGCCGGGGTGCTAATTTGCAAGGCCCATTACTCAAACGAAACATTAAAATGGCCGTCCATAAAGCAGAGCCTTTCTCCGTGCCTCCCCCTCGGTCTGAACTCCCCGCGCCAGGTATAGGCTTCCTGTCAAGCCCAAGAGCCAAAAGCAAAGATTTATCGAAAGGTTCCTTGACTCCGACTTGCATTTTAATTACGTCGCCGTCAGGCTGTGCCGAGAATAAACTCGGCGGCTATTGTGTTATCCTCGCTTCATCTCTCCGGATGAATGCTCCGTGGGAGACGTGGGTTTGTGGTGTCCCCAGTGGGGACCCTCTTGCCTTCCCACGTCCTTTCCTGCCTGCTTGCCTGTGCTGATCAGCAGGGAGGCTGCCCGGTGCCGAAATGCTGATCTGCACGTGGGGTCGGGAGGGAAGGATGTGGGGAGAGAGCCCTGTGCGTCCCCATCGCTCAGCGCCTCAGGTTCCCTTTGTGTGGGAGCTCCATCTTGGCCTCTTCCAACCCGTTGAGTCTGCACAGAGGATGAGTCCCGGCCCTGCTGTTGGGGTGGGATGCAGAGAGCAGGGCTTGGTGTGGTGCTGGAACCCAAATTGCTGTTTGAAGGGCTCGATTTCACACTGGGAGGGAAGCTGTGGCACCGCGGGGAATTGAGAAGCCACGCTTGTCAGGGAGGAGATGCGCCCAACTTGTTTATTTTCCCTCTGTATTTATGAGCTGGGGTGTGTATAAATACTGCTCGCCTGTGCCAGACGACACTGGTGTCGTGCTTCCAGCGGGTGCAAAATTTGACCTGGCTCTTCCCGGCGGGAGCGATGCATATTTATTAGCCAGGAGATGGGTGGGAATGGATCCCTCGCTCGCCGGCGTGGCAGACGCTGTCTCAGCAAAAGAAAGGTTAGTATTAAAATAAATAAAAGAGAAAGCCGCTTGGCCATCGTGGCATCTCCTGTGATGGAGCCAACTTTTCCTGGGGTGGGATCATGGAGAAGATGGTCTTGGGAAGCTTCCAGCCGTGCAGAGTCCAGCTCTGGGAACTCCAGCTTGTCGCCACCTCAGTTTCCCCGTCAGCAGCAGTGACATCCAGAAGTGACGTAAGTCTCAGCCTGGCGAGAGGAGTGTGAAACTCTCCCTTCATTAACCAGCACAGAGTGCTTTGGCATTTTTAGGTGGAAGTGCCACGTATTGATATAATATTACTGTACCTCATTTGACTTCTTTTTCGATTGCAAGCCCCCTCTTGATCCCGTTACCTGCAGTAACAGTTATCTGGCTATATTTTATCATCTGAATATTTCAATTAAATTACTCTAAGGGGGAAGAAAAAAAAAAGCAGCCTAGGCTGAAGTTGGAAATGATCACTGTATCACTCCAACTTCCCTCCATTCCCAGAAGGTTAATTGAAAGGCAGCCATCTTGGTGACGTTTAGACAAATGAGGATAATTATGTGTTCTCCAGCTCTTTGAGAGGTTAATTGCTTAGATGTACGAAGACTTGAAGAACAAAGAAGGAATAAATCAGAAGCAGGACTATGATCTGATAATGTAATTTGGGATATTCACGTACAACTCAAACAAATAAACCCCCTAATTGCGTGAAGTTGTTTGGCCCTGCAGGGTTGCTGGGATCAGGCTCGTGGTCCTCAGGATTGCTTGGAGAAGGGAGGTGTAAGCAGGAGAGTTGTTCATCTGGCTCATGTCCAGGGGGTCTGTTGTCATCTCATGCTGATGATGACTTCTTTATCTGGCACTGGAGATGACTTCTTCATCTCCAGGCTGTCACCTGACTCCTTATTGCCCAAAGCATCCAGCTCTCATCCCGGCAACGAAGCACTGAGTGGAAATCAGATGGGTCAGGGAGGCATGGGAGCAGCGAGCAGAGGATTTCCTCTGGTGGGTTATTTTATTTTGCCTAATTGCTGGTGAAATTCCTGCAAATTGGCAATTACATTCCTGAGCTGATGGCTCACCCAGGTCATTTGTGGATATCTCATTTGGCAGGAGCGCTTTACGGTGTTTGCCATGAAATATGACTTCACTTCCAGTGGCAGAATTTCCCTCTTTTTAGAAGTTATTAGTTCTGTCCGTGAGGATTTCGCACCTAAATCTTGTCCATTCTGAAGGAAACTGTTTTTTTTCCTTTTACTTCACCCTGGCAGACCAGTTTTGGGGTTGGTTTGTCCATCTGTCAGCCCCTCCATCCTGTTGGCATGAGGTACACAAGGTACTGGGAGCAACTTCCAGGTGTCAGAGGTGCGAATGGAGTGAGCTGATTTTCCCTGCCTGCTGGCACTGCAGTGATGGGCGCAGTGTGGAGCCAAGACCCTGGAAAGTTGGAGCTTTTATGGAATTCTTGGGGCTGTGTGATCCTTGTCCCGCCAGGATCAAAGACCACTTCATTTTTCAGCCATGAGGGTCAGGAAAACGGTGGGGTTTTTTTCCTCCACTGAGAGCTTGAGGGTGAAACATCTTCATCTGGAATCTCCTTCCTCCTCTGCTCCGTCTCTGGGGAGGCTGGAATTGATTTCAAATGAGCAAATGCCTTCCCACCCCTAATGTGCAAGGAGCTCTGAGCCTCGGCCTCCGAAACACCGTGGAGAGGTTTTTCCGTCGATCTGCCTGGAAATGCAGTTTAATTCTCCACATTTGCTCCCGTATTGTGCATTAAGATACAGCGAGTTTATCCAGCAGTCCAGCTGTTTTGAAGATAATTACTACAGAACTCAACCTGATGTAAAATAATCCTCCTGGGCAAGCAGCCAAGAGCCTGAGACTTATCCTCCAAAGACTGAAACCTCTCCATTACCCTTAAGAGCCGCAGAGATAGCGGTGGGCATCTCATGACAAATGTATTTTTGGTGGTAATCAACGGTGGGATGTGAGAAGAGGTTTGCTTTCCCCCTGATTTCTCTTGGGGAGGATGGTGCACCTGAACTAGCAGAGAGCATGAGGACCATGTGTGATGGAGACATGGCTGGATTTCCATCCAAAGTGGCTTTTGTGCCGTTGTTTCTTCCAGGTGACAACACCATCCCCCTTGCTGTATTGCCACCACTAGGGTGGCTTCAGACCAGTTTTCCCTCCTTGTAATCCAGGATCAGGTGTCCAATGGCATTGCTCTGGATGTATCTCTTGCAGATGTGCCCTGCTCCGGGTTTTAGTCAGCCTGCCATCATCCTTTCTTCTTTTGCAACTCTGGGATGCTGCCAGAGCCGTGTCCACATCCTCCTCCTGGGTTGAAAGTGTCACCTTATCCAGCTGAGATGGAGGTGGTCACCAGTCCCATCAGGATGGCTGAATCATAGCAGTCGGAGCCTCCCGTTTCCATGTGCTAATTACGGGTGCTTAACTGCATGTCTGACTCTGACAGCAAAAGTTATTCCTCCCTCTTCCTGCCCAGGAAGGAAAAAAGCAAGAGAAAAACCCAACCCCTAAGCCCCAGCGCAGGCATGGAGGACTCCAGGTTCTCAACTGTTCAGCTCCGCTAGTGATAAACCCTGTGTTTCTTCTCCTCTTTTGATTGGAGAACACTAGAAATCAGCCAGGGCACAGGTGCTGCATTGTGTTAGATTAACGCTGATTGAATCGCTGCACGGGCGCTGATTGAGGCACAGGGCTCTGCCCGAGAGCAGGGGGGCTCACTGGATTGTGTCCCTTAATCAGCACCCTTCGAGGGTGCTCATTCTGTTGGTGGGTGTCTTCTGTTGGGTTTTTTCCCTGGTGGGATGCAGGGCAGAGCTTGGTGCCGGGGTAAAGGGGAATTTGGCTTCCTTGGTGAAATGTTTCCTAGGACAGTGACCCGGGACAGAGGAGAATGAGGGGAGACCTCACTGTGGTCTTGAACATCCTCATGAGGGGCAGCAGAGGGGCAGATATCAATCTCCTCTCTCTTGTGACCAGTGACAGGGCTCGAGGAAATGGCATGAAGTTGACTCAGGGGAGGTTTAGGTTGGATATCAGGAAAAGGTTTTTCACCCAGAGGATGGTTGAGCACTGGTACTCTGGAAGTGATCACAGAGTTCAAGAAGTGTTTGGACGATGCTCTCAGGGTCATGGTGGGATGGTTGGTGTGTCCTGTGCAGGGCCAGGAGTTGGACTCGATGTCCTCATGGGTCCCTTACAACTCAGCACATTCTGTGAGTCTATGAGGTAGTGATGTTTTGATGGGAAATGCTGGTGAATGGTGTTTGTCTGTTTGGAGACAAGCTGGGAGGATACCCCAGTGTTTTTCAAACCACAGGATGGCCCGATGGCCTTGAACAAGTTGAAAATTGGTGCCTGACTCTGTCAGGGAGAGAGTGTAATCCCATAGGTACAATTTTGGGCAAGAAAAGATGCATTGTTGCATTTTTTCCCCAATTTCTGTGGTTTTCCTGGCCTGGCTGCCCTTGTTCAGTGCCTTCATTTTCCCTTCTCTCTTTGGGAGATCAGGTGTGGCCGCCAGCATCGACTGGCTCTGATGTTCACATTTACGTGCCACCTGCTCCATAAACATTCCCATTGATCTGCCATATCCAAAGGCCTCCCAATTTATTTTTTTTACTGCTGCCTCATATTTCCTTATGAAGATTTCTCTTAAGCTGGTAACAGCTGTCGGCTCTTGGGGCTTAGGCTGACGCCTTCCGACCTTCCCTACTGCTTGGGGGGAACATCCCAGCAGGTGGACATGGATATGGATGCATTGTTGTGTCAGAAACAAGGGACTCATGGTGGGAAGATCAAGTGGGAGCCAGGAGCACCCAACCCTGTCAGGCCCCCCTTCCCCTTGCCAGTGACGTTGTCAGGGTGACGTGTGTCCCCGCAAGCTGGAAGTGAAAGCAATGAGGAGTGAAAGAAGGGCTTTAGGAACCCAAGGCGAAGCCTGGCTCGCATTAACAGAGCTGACTGTTTCTGGATTTGCTTGATGTGGAGCATTAATTCAGAAAATCCCGTGAATGGCTTTGGGGAGGAGATGGGATCAGTTAGTGAGGGCACCACCTCACTGGGCATCCTTTTCCTTGTTGAAACTAAGATTGGTTTCTAAGCCACCTGCAGCACAGCTCTGCCTGTATCAGCCTTAGCATCATGCTGTGGTACCCGGGTCCACCCCTGAGACCAAAGGCAGGCTCAGACCCCCCCCTCCCCAAATTAACATCAGCTCAAGGTTGGCAGCGACCTGGCCTCAGGCTCAGCCTTTGCGTCCCCTGGGTTGTCACAGAGGCCACCCAGAGCTCTGCAAATGCTGAGAACAGACCAGGCAGTGTTTTGTGTGGCATGGCCCCCTCAGGGACTGCACAGCGAGCATTGTCTTGACTTCTGACGCCTCGCACAGACGGCTCCCGCCCTCCTCATCATCTTGTTATCATTCTAATGTCTGGGAGCTGCAGTCATGGACCAAAACACCATTAAACTATCTGAAATGGAGCAACTCGACAGCCTCTGCCCTCGCAGGCTTATTATCTTTGCAGATGGATATTTTATATTTAGCAACCTCTAATGTATCAATTTGGGCTATGATTTTTCACAAGGAGCAGCTTCTATTCTGGTGCTCGGTGGTGGGCAAACTGCCACCACAGGGGAACTGGTGGGCAGAAACCCTCCCTGGCAAGCCCCCGGCCTCTGGGGAGGGCAGGAGGGTCCTGTAGCCCTCACAGGGCTCTAGGGAGGGGGTTGTTGGCAGGGAAGAGGTTTGTCAGTGGTCTGGAGTGTGTTTGAACACCACTGGGAACACTCAGGGAATGGCAGTGGTAGAAGTGGGGCCAGGCAATTAATTAAACTTGGAGAGGGCAAGAGCCGGTGTTTTGTGGGAAGGTAGGGATGTTACGGAGAAAAGAAGAACAGTTTTGGCCATCCAAGCTCTTGTGCATCCCATGCTCCTCGTTTTCCTACAGGGGATGGGTGTGGTGATGGATCAGGACTTGCTGGATGGGAGGTGGTCATGGCTGGGCGATGCCAAATGGCATATCCCAGGTCCCCTGCATCCTTAGGGCTCTGGGGTGGTGTGAAGATGGTGTGGAGCTGTGCACCCCACACCCAGGCACTGGGGTGGATGGAAGAGAGGGGAGAAGGGACACCGTGGGTGTCTCTGAGAGGAGACAGAGTGCCAGCACAAGGGATCAGGAATAAAGGCAAAGTGCCTCCCACTCTCCATCCCGAGAATAAATATCAGGGATGGCAGTGATGGAAGCCCAGGCGGTGCAATCCTGCCCTCAGGAGCTGTTGTGTGAGACCCACCATCACAAGCCACGGATGCCAATGTCCCTGTGGATAATGTGGTGGGATACATTGTTGGGAGAGGATTAGAGGAGCCGCCGCGTTTTGATGGCCTGCTCCTCATTTGCATCTTTAACGAAGTGGGAGCCCAGCCAGGTTCTGTTCTTTTGTGTTTACTTCTGAGGAAGTGTGTTTATTTCCAATGATTACAAATAAATCTCCTCTGCCTTTGCTCCAGCCGCCCAGAATAAAAAGCGCTCCGAGCCTTTAACTCTGTAACCGGGACGAATATTGGAAGCAAAGGAGAAATCCCATTAGGAATCCCCAGCAAATGTAATTAACAATTTCTTCCCAAAGACAAGGGGATTTGCTCTGCCCCTGTGACAAGTATTTTCGGTTGGAAGCTTCCCAGGGTGAAGCATCACCCGGTCGCTGTCGAGGGGCTTCGCTCCCGATCCGGGTGAGCTATTTTAGCTGCTGAAAACTGGGTCAGCCGGCAAGTTTGCACCTGGTTTTGGCATCCCCATTTGTCATCCTGATGAGGCACGTTACCTACAGGAGAGAAAAGCAGTTTGGGGTTGAAGGGCCATAAAGGAGTTTAAAAGTAGAGCATTGTTGGTTTAAATAAGGAAGCAGGAGGGGTTTGAATGATGGAATCATCAAATACCCTTGGTTGGAAAGAACCAACAAAGAGCACGGAGTGCAACTCCAGGACAGCCCCAAAAATCCCACCATGTGGCCAGACAGGTTTGGACAACAAATTTAGGTTGATCCATAGATGAACATCTCCCCCCAGCCTCTTGGCCTGGCCAGGGGACTGGTGGTCTCAGCTCTGCAGATACAAACAGATCTGGATTTCTCAGGATGCACATATACATTTTGGCGTCCCATGCAACCTCAGGATATTTTTCACCCATGGAGAGGGTTTTGTAAGACTTGATTTATACTTGCAACCCTTTGTGTGTCATTTATCCCTCCAAATCAATTCCAGAAAGCTCGTGCTGACCCTTGACAAAATATTTCCCTCACCACGGTGCAGGTGTGGAGGGCAGCCCCAGGCTTCACCCTCATGCTTGGACAACTCAGCAGCGCAGGAAAGGTCTGTGACGGGGCTGGGGAAGGCAGGGGATGAAGGTGGAGGGTTTTATGGCTCGTCCCACATGTAGGAGAAGCACTGTCAGTGTCATTGATGGGGCTGGGCAGCAGCCTGCTGCGGGAGCGACGCAGGGGTCTCTCCTAATAGGTGCGGGAGGAGGGAGATGGTCACTTTGTGCTGCCAGACACAAAGAGCACGTCAGCGGAGTTATCTGTATTGTTGACGCTAAGTGAAATAATCCCATGGCAAACTTCAAAATTAGCATTTAAGGATGAGGAATAGGGGCAATTAGCGGGGAAGCGGCACAGCGCCGCTGCCCCCAGCTCCCACCCTCATGCATCTTCTCACGCTGCCACGTTCAGGTTCAGCGCCCTCGCCTGTGGTGGAGCGCTGAGATCCCTACGGCAGCTCTCGTCCTCCCACGGAGAGAGGGGATTAATTTGGGTCTCAGGAGATGAAGCCTTCGAGAGGCCCCGTGTATCATTGTGAGCGCCACGGGGGCCAATGCTCGAGCAAGGCCCAGCATCCAAAACTCCCCGGCAAGCTGCTCTGGAGGAGAGCAGTCATTGCTGGAGGCAGCTGAAGGGTCGCGGATCGTGCAGAGGCTCTGCTCAAAGGCAGCGAGGGTCTGAGTGGGATGCAGAGGTGGTAGAGCACGAAGAAGGGCTGCGTGGGGGAGCTGGGACACAGTGTGTGCCAGGGGCTCAGGTTTGGGCTAGTGAGATCATTCCCGAGATATTCTCCCTGTTTTGCTATATGGGTTTTCTCCATGTGAACGGCAGAGCCAGGATGGGTTTCTTCTCCTCCCATCTGACAGGCCCTTTATTGTCTTTTGTCCCTTCTGGACTCGTAAGGCAGAGTTTCTAGAGATGGATACAGCGCCTTCAGGAGACTGTTAATGGGGGTTTGTCTTTGTTTTTAATTAGATCCCTTCAAGGGAAAACCTTCTGGCCTGCTTTATTATCCAGCTTTGTCAGAGCTTGTCTGCTTTATCTAAACACTTTGCAGAAGTCTCTTTACCTGTTTGCTTACTGGAGACATTATCATAATCCTGGTCAATTGGAAATGGGTAGCAAAGACGGCTCAGCAGACAAGGGAGCTTAGCAGCTAATGGAGATGGCTTTCCCAGACAGGTAAAGAAGCTGAGGAGGTGCTCCTTGTGCCAGGGTGTCCATCAGTATTTCCCTTGTAGTGCCAATTGCCCAGGCACAGGAAAACTAGCAGAGGGAAAGCAAGGTCAGCTGAGAAAGTGCCTCCAGGAATGCTGTGTGCTCTGTGCCAGCTGGTGGATGGTGGCTTTTCTGCTAGTGGTGGTTCTGATGTATTTCCAGGAGGTGCAGGAGGGCTGGTTTTTCGAAAGAGGATGGTTTGTCTGGTCACCTCTCGCTGCAGGGGACAGCCCAGGCTCTGGTGGAGAGCAGCATGATGCTGCACAGAGCTGAAGGGACTCAGTCCTAAATTGCACTTGAGTTGCAGAAATTGAAGAGGGAGCTCAAAGAATGGGGAGAAAGAGCTTTTGCCTCCTTGTTCTTGGCACGAGTTTGTCAGAGGGGTCTCCAAGTTGCTTCTGCCCGCTCCAAGTGGTTCTGAGGCACCAGGCACCATGGACAAGGGAAGGCATTGTTGTCCTTGCCCTCCCTGGTGTGACTGTGTCTGCCTGTGACATCCTGTGTGCTTGTGCAGGTGCAGCTCTGAGAGGTAAATACAAGCTGTAAACACAGAATGAGCTATCCCAGTCCCCGGGTGTCCCAGACTGGCCTCAGATTTCCTTGGGAAGCACATCCCATATGCACCAGCCGAAGCAGGGCAGCAACAGTGGAACGTGCTCAGCGCTGGCACGAGCTTCTCATCCCTGTCACTTCAAACCCTAGTCCTTGTGCTTCACCCCTAATGAGGGGACCCAAGAGCACCTCGCAGGGCTGTAGTCTGGATATTTATATGAGCGCAGACATGCAAGTTGTCTGTTTTACATATTGCTGCCCTGATTTTTCAGTGCACGCAATGAATAATTTACAGAAGCTGTGTGTAAGTATCTCTTTATTATTCATTATAATGAAGTGAGACAGCAGTAATAGTCCACTAGACTGGAATCCCCCAGGGCCGAACTTAACTCGGCTGTGCTTAGCTCTCCCCCAGTTAATTTGAACAAAGAGAGGGCTCGGCTTCCCGACGAGGACGTTGCCGTCTGCTGGTGTGAGGCTGCCTTGGTCTGGCAGAGCAGAGCTGGTGCCAGGGCATGTCTGGCACCCTGGCAGGCTCCCGGCATTCCGGCACGGAAGGCCATCCGTCTCTCCCGGCGTCCCTCCGTGACGTGGCTGGCAGAGACGTACAGCTCCTGCAAGGGGGGGAAATGGCTTGTTTGTGGGAGGATATATGGCTCGTTCCTCTGAACCGAGCACCCAGGGGGACCCTCAAACATGCCAAGAATCGCCCCCTTCCCTCCGCCCAATTAATAATCTCGATTGAGGCGACGCTCTGCAATCTCAGCGAGGGAGGCATATAACACCTCCAAAGTCTGGGCACGAGAGGGGCTGTGATGGGGACGAGGACAGGAACAGCCTTCCAGCCCCTCTCTGAATTTACAGGCGTGTGGAGAGGGACTTGCAGGAGTTTCTTGATTGACTGTAGGTGCCTGTTCCTGCGATCTCGGCTGCACGGAGCTGCAGCAGCGCTGCCACCACAGGCAGTAACACACACCTAGCTTGGTTTTCCTGTTTTCCTTTCATGCCAAACGACAGCTTCCCTACTGTGGTCCTCGGGTGGGAAAGGCGAAGCTCCTGAGAGATGCCGGGCTCCTAATTTAGCGAAAACCTCGACATTTTTTTGCTGCGGGTGCCACGGTGGTAACAGAGCAGGCCACAAGTAAATAGATGGAGAAAAATCTATCAAACAGAACGAAAAAAAGCCATGTTTTCCAGGAACGTTTTAATTCCCTTCCCCACCCCGTTCTTTGCCAAGTGTAAGTCAGCGCCGTGGACCGGAGCTGTCGAGCTCCCGCGTGCCTTGGAGCGGGGAGGGTGGGAGCCAGGCAGGAAATAAATAATGGAAACGACCGCGCTGTGTTTTCAAGGCACTTGTAGGATTTACAGCTGCTTATCCAAATGTTCCCTTCCCTTGCCTGCGTGCTGCCTTGGCCGTCTCCGGCTGTTTCTCTTCTTCCCCCTCTCCGTGCTCGTGTGCCACAGCCCCTGTCCCTGTGTATATCACCCCAGGGATGGCTCGAGGGCCGTGCCGACAGGCTCAGCTGTCAGCAAATTTTACAGCTTCATCTGAGATTCTCAGCGCACGGCGAGGGTGAGGGGAGGGGGCGGTGGAAGTGAGGGGTTTGTGGATAGTCTGCGTGGCTCGCGGAGGTCAAACGCAACGGGAATTTTGTCCGCAGTTGTAAAAGGGAAAGGGAGTGTTTATTTCTGCCGAACCTGTTGTTTATGTGGAATCTCACGTGCAGCCGTGGCACATGCCATCTCCGTGCTGGCGGTGATTGGGAGCCGGCGCTGCTGCCGCCCCCGTTTTGGGGTCAGGGATGCTCACGGGGTGTTCTCCCTGCACGCCAGGTGCGTGACGCTGTGTCTCTCCCCTCGCAGGTGTACTGTGGATGACCGGGTCACGCGGGTGGCGTGGTTGAACCGCAGCACCATCCTGTATGCCGGCAATGACAAGTGGTCTATAGACAACCGCGTGGTCATCCTCTCCAACACCAAGACCCAGTACAGCATCAAGATCCACAACGTGGATGTGTACGATGAGGGCCCCTACACGTGCTCCGTGCAGACAGACAATCACCCCAAGACATCACGCGTCCATCTCATCGTGCAAGGTAGGTCTGAACGTGCCTTGTGCTCTTGCTGGATGCTTTGATCTGGAAGGCTGGCTGGGCTTATGAAGGGTGTGAAGGCCTTTATGGTGGTGGAGATGGACCCAATTGCTTCAGGAGATGGAACCAGTTTCAGATGGAACCAGTTGCTTCAAGAATCGCACAGTTTTGGCTGGGGTAGAACTAATTATCTTCCTAGGGGCCTGTATGGGGCTGTGTTTTGGATTATTCTGAGTACAGGGATGATGGTATAGAGATGCTTTTGTTATTGCTGAGCAGCATTAGCACAGAGCCAAGGCCTTCTCTGCTTTTTGTACTGGCAAGGAACGTGGGGGTGCATGGGAAGCTGGGAGGAGACACAGCCAGAACAGGTGACCCAAACTGACCCAAGGGATGCTTCAGACCATATGACATCATACTCAGTATACAAAGCTGAGGGGGAAGAAGGAGGAAAGGGGGATGTTGAGAGCGATGACATTTGTCTTCCCAAGTCACCATTGTGTGTGGTGGGGCCCTGCTGTCCTGGAGATGGCTGAGCACCTCCCTGCCTGTGGGAAGCAGTGAATTAAGTCTTTGTTCCTCTTTGCTTATGTGTGTGGCTTTTGCTTTCCCTATTAAACATGGGAACAGTGGTGAGGACCAGTGCCCGCTGTGCCAAGGGCTGGATGGTTGTGCAGTGTCCCAGCCTACTGTGTTGTACCATTGTCACATGGGGCAGAGGACAAGAACTGAAACAGTGGCTGGCGTGCTCGTCCTCTCCCCCTTTCCCTGTCCCTGCTGTGAAGCTGACCTGTCTCTGCTGCTTGAGACCATGTTGATCAGGGTGTTGTTAGTAAAGGTGCTTGGCTGACACGTCTGGAGGTGCTTTGGGAGAGCTGGAAGCAGAGCACTTCCAGGCATGGAGGAGGAGCAGATCCCGACAGCATGAGGCTGTTTTGGGAGAGGCTGGATTGTGTGTGTGTTGGAAACACAGTGGGACCATGAAGGGCTTTTGGCACAGGGCTTCATAGTCACTGTGTCAGCATAGCAGATGCTGTTGGGTTGCAAAGCAGCGTCCTGAGGCTGTTCTGATGGGGGGATCCAGGTGCCTGTAGCACTCCGATGGATGCTGCCTCTGGATCCTTGTGGCTTTGCACCAGCTACTGGCTTTTGTCCGGTCTCTAGATTAATTTTTCAGAGTTAGTGTTAGTTCAGGTTAGATAAAGATAATGAAAGTTTCCTAATCCTCTTAAAGAAGATTTATTTGGCTGAGTAGAAAGCTCTCGGAATACAATAAAGCGTGTATAAAACCAGGACCTAATCTTTCCTTTAATTTCAAACAGCTGATGGGTATTGATTTTGCAATGAGCAAATCTGAAAACTTTCTCAGCCTCGACACGTCTCTGAAAAGCCCCCAACAGAGTTATGTATGTATTTACGTATCCTTCTCACCGGGAGGAGTTAGGGGTTGGTTGTGGCCACCTATCGAAGCGGTTTTCCTGCCCAGTGTGTTGGGAAACGCTGGACTGTGTGCGCCAAGCTGTGGTGGAGAGGGGAGTGCTTGCCTCAGGAAGAGGGGAGCAGAGCTCTGCTGGGAGCAGCCCTCCAGCCCCTGGGGCTCTCCTTCTCCCCCTTCCTGAGCTGCGTTCGAGCCGTCCATCTGTGAAGTCTAATCTGTTTATCCTGTCTGCTCTCTAATCGTGCTAATCCATCCAGTCAACACCAGTGAAGTATCCGAGTGCTTTGCACCTGCTGAAATCAGGTGAACTGGCAGCGATGCTCAGCCCCCGCTCTCCTCACCCCTTTTTCAGGGTGATGCAGGCACTTGCCAGACTTGGGCAGGTGGAGGTAAGAGAGGGTTTGCATCCCAGTGGTGAGGCATTCCTAACTGTGCTGGGAGAAGTTTTTTTTCCTGGTGTGAGCAAGTCCTGTTGAATTGCTCCTGCCGCAGTGATGACTGGTTCTCAGCAGTGGTCCTTATCCACAGCCTGAGAGGATCTGGGGATACAGGCACAGGTCAAGTGGTCCATGCTGAGCAGTGTCTGTATTTCCCTTTCAATGTGTAAAGCCACGCAGTCTGTCTAAGCTGGTCTGTGGGAAAATCCATCTGTAGGTGCCACATTGCTGTCCCTTTGATGGTGGTGGCCAGAGAGGCAAATCCTTTTGTGCTCTGCTCCTGCTTAAGCTTGTGGAACAGAAGGTTACATGGAGAACTCACAGCAGCCTTCCAGTATCTGAAGGAGCCTACAAGGAAGCTGGAGAGGGACACTTCATCAGGAACTGTAGTTACAAGGAGTAATGGGTTCAAAGTGAAAGAGGGGAAATTTGGGTTAGATATGAGGAAGGAATTCTTCCCTGTGAGAGTGGGCAGGCCCTGGCACGGGTTGCCCAGAGAAGCTGTGGCTGCCCCATCCCTGGAAGTGTCCAAGGATAGGTGGACAGGGCTTGGAGCAACCTGGGCTGGTGGAAGGTGTCCCTGCCCATGGCAGGGGGGTGGAAGGAGATGATCTTTAAGGTTCCTTCCAACCCAAACCATTCTAAGATTCAGTTTCACTGCAGTTTCTTGGTGGCTAAAATGTGCTTTCTGGGGGCTTTCTGTGAGGGTGAGCAGCGTATTTGCTCAGTGTCGGGAGGAAGGGAGCAGTTTTCCAAGGGTGCATTTGGTCCTGGCTGTTACTGCAAGCAGAGCACACACTTGACAGGGATGGGAGCAAAGCTGTTTCTGGCTTCAAAAATGAGGTTTACGTCTGTCCTCCGTTTGCTGGCCTCGCCGTGCCAGCAGGCTGACAAACAGGCAGTAATGACCAGTTAGCAACTGTATTCAGGTCAATTAATTTCTATTTGTATTTTGCAAAACTATAAGTTGGCCGGAGAGAGTATTGATTCTTTGTCCCCGCATTCAATTGGGTTTTAATTGTGCTACTGTGGGGCCCGGCCTTCCCTCCCAGCAACCCAGCAATAAATCTGCCAGGGAATCGCCGTCAACAGTAAATGTGTCTCTTAGTAGCACTATTAATATGTCTCTTGCATTGGTTCATTGCAACAGCCGTTAACAGGGTTTATAAGAGCATAGATGGCAGGAAGCCAGGAGGCTTTTTTTTGTCTCCCTTTTCCTCTTTTTTTCAGTCTCTGCCTTGTGACGAGGGGACTGATGTTTTCAGGGGCATGCACGGGGCTTGTGGCATGTTGGTGTGTCGTGGGGAGGGCTTGGAGTGCAGGGGTAACAGCCATTTAATCTCCTATAAGCAGAAGATGAGCTACCCCATCCTGCTCTTATCATCAACAGCTTGAATGGAGGATGTCATGGGGCTGAACCTTGGTAAGCGCTCCTGCCTCTGGAATGAGCCCTACAAAACCCATCTCTGCTCCTGGGAAGTGCCAACTTGCAAGGAAGAGTCAGGAGAACTTAGCTCACGGTGCCACAGAATGGTTTGGGGGTGAGGAGTGTGGTGGGCCATAGGCACGTCACAGCTGTGCCTTCTGGGCATGGGCTGTTTCAGGGTGTCTGAAATGTGGAGCTCAGAGTCAGTGTTTTGGTGGAGGCTGTGACTTTGGGATCCTGTCAGGTGGAGATTTTGGCAGTGAACATTGGTGGTGGCCATCCCTGCCTAATACTGGTGTTTGTTATTCCTCAGTTGTCCTGTGGTTCTGAGTTATTTCAAAGCCCTTCTCTGTACTGCCTTAATCCTACTCACCATGGATTTATCATTAAAGCCTCTCCCGGCTGCTGGCATTGTTACTGTTAGTTTCTGGTCGGCACAATCCGTTTTCCCATCTTGGTGTTTGCTGCTTCCCTCGCCCTGGGGACCAGGACAGATTTTGGAGGACCATGGCCTGCATTTACAGTAGGGAGATTATGGTTGTGTGGTGTTGATACCAGATGCTTTCCTAGAGCCAGTCCCGTGTCTCATCTGCCTCCTCTCAAAGCAGTACCAATACAACTGTAGCTTTTCAGTAAGTGTTTCAAAACCAAACTGAGTCTTTTACTTCTGATAACAACTGGCTCCTGAAGTCTCTGAAAAGGCCACCCCCACCCCATGTTGAGATCTTTTTCTTTGATGGGAAAAGTCTGGGAAAGCATAACCAGACTCTACCTCAACCTTCCTTCTTCTCTGGAGAAGTAGAGAATGGGCAAGAGAGTGAAAAGGGCCAAATGAAGGTGATGCAGCAGTGATGTGGCAGTGAATTTAAAGGCAAAGAGGCCAGAGAGAATCTGGAAGGAGTAGCAAAAATTGAAGAAAGAAGCAACTGGGAGGGGGGGATAAAAACAAAACAAAAAAAGGAATGAGAAGGAAAGCCCAGATTTGTAGAACAAAGGGAAGAGAGAAGGAAATGTGCACACACAGAACTGAGAATCAAAAGGAGGAGGAGGCAGCAGAGAGAAATGAAAGAGTAATGAAGGAGTGAGGGCACTGAGAGGTCTGGAGAGAGGAAGAAAACAGCACTCAGTGTCCAGGCAGAAACAGCCACTGTCCTAAAAGTGGCTGGCATGACATGCTAACCCAAAATCCAGATGGGGGATGGAGAAGGGGCAGGATGGAAAGCACCCAGAGAGTGCCCTCGGGCTTCCATTCTCAAGGCTTCTTGAAACTGGTGAAAAGGAGCCACTGGGATGTGTCACAGGGACCAGGAGCCACTGGAACAAAAGCACAGCAGCAGATGATTAATTACTGCAAAAAACAAAAATGGGGAAGAGGAGGGGGAACTGCAGAAGTTGTTTCCCCATTATATTCCCGAACAGAAAGAACGTTTTAGCGCGCGCACAAATAGCTCCCTGGGAAGCACTCTCACTTCCTAATTGTTCATAAATTTACTGACAGGTGGTTACACAGTAGGTATAACACTGTGAGTTTTGGTTTTATGGCTTTCCCTGTCTCAACGTGAAAAGTTGGAGAAAAAGGATGCACAGCGAGCAGCCGGGTGACTCCGCCTGGGAAAGGGTGCTCGATGGCTGTGTTTAATTTTTGCAATGTCCCTTCCCCTAAGAGGATCCTACAAAGAGTGTTTTAAAATGGGCTATGGAAAGGGAGCACTCAAGACCCAGAGAAGGGAAAGGGAAGATATGCCTGAAATAGAGAACACGTGAGGCCGTGGCACGTCGCTCGCTTGGCAGGGAAATTTGACAAAAATCACTCTGTTGGTCAAACTGTAGCTTTCAGATGTGCTTAATCCATTATCCCAATAAAATCAGCTCTGATGAGCCTCTCAGACTGGGCTGTCAACAGAATGGGTTCGATCAGAGGCGATAATCTTTGCTGCCAAGAAGCAACGTGTTGTTAAAACTCTGGCTGTCACCTCCTTGCGCTGGTTGCTTCCCCCAAAGACTAGATGGGACATCGAGGGTTTGTGCGGGGTTACTCTATGCATTCTTGCAGGTGTCTCCTGCACCCCAGTGATGAGTTGGGACAGGGAAACATCCATTTCTGTCTGCCAGCCTGGAGCTGTCTCACAGGTGCCCCACTTGAGGGCATCAGCCCCAAACAGGAGCTGTTCTTGGGAAGGTCTCGTATTGCTGGTGCCTTCAGCAGACACACAGGGACCAGAGGAGGCCTCAACACTGTCCTGCTGTGCCTCTCATCAGTGACGGAGGTGGAAAGCACAGGCAAAATGTGAGCTTTCAGCATATTTGCCTTCTTTGTGCTGACTTTCTTTACGCTAATGAGACCTTGCACGGTGACACCTCTGACAGCTCCATCCTGCCTGTGCCAGGGAGGCTTCCGCAGAGCTGGAGGCGCCTGGGGCTATAGGCAGGTGGGGTGCTGAGGAAAGAGCTCCCGCAGGCATCTGACCCCTGCTAGGGTGACAGTCCCTCTCCCTGGCGGTGACAACATCACCTGTCAGAGGGCACAGCTGGACACTGCAGCTGGAGAGCTGAAGGAGCAGCGTGAATGCTGCGTCTCCCCAAAATAGGTGTCTGAGAGGGGGTGGTAAGTGAGGTGCCAGGGCAGGAGCACAGCGTGTCATACGTGGGACAGTGTCCACGGAGTCTGTCACCTCCCTGCAGGGCACGGAGATGAGGTGAGGATGAGATGTCCCCCTCCGCTGTCCCTCTGGAGAGGTGGGCAGTTTCAAAAGCCCATGGGTATCCATTTGTCATGTCCCCTCATCGGCGGTGTGGGAAGAGGTCTCTTTCAATGGATTAGGAGCTAATGATGTGGAGGAGGGACATCAGTTGCGTGTGTCAGCCGCCGTGCTCATGCAGGCTCTCGGCTCCGAGGCGTGCAGCAGTAATGATCTGGCAGCTAAAAATAGTGCAGGGCCACAGCGGCGAGTGCCTCCGGTAGGGCTCGGCGCTCCGGAGTGTCCGGGGATGAGTCAGCCCGCACGCGGTCGTGTGCGTCAGTGTCATGTGTAGTCACTGATCACGCAGCGCTCACCCGTGTGCACCCTCTTCCTGCACGGTTTGGCATCGGTATCAGCCATCCCTCCTCGTGCTTGGGTGTCTGGTAGTGGCTCGCAAGGTTTGAGATGTCCCGCTGCTTTTGTCCCCGGGTGGGACAACCAGCGCAAAGCCATCGCTGGTGGCTGGAGCTGACAGAGGGACCAGCAGCGGTTGGGACGGTCCCAGAGATATCCCGAGTATGGCACAGCAACCTCAGCGTGCGATACCAGCCCCACAGGGCTATTTGCAGCCCTGGTTGGGAGCTGAGAGGAGGGATGGCACCTCACAGTCCCCACGAGTGGTGGCAGACAGCGGGACACGCCTGGGCCCCGTGGAGAGCATGAATAGGCGCATCGCGCGGTTCGGGTCTCGAGTGGTAAAGGAAGGAGATAAATCATGGGCTTATTGTTATTGAATTTAGTGGCATCGCTTTCACATTCAATTTCTCTCACTGGCTTTCCGAACAAACAAGAAATTACAGTGCAAATGTATTTTTTGGCTTACCAAACCTTATGCATTAGCTTCCCCGTGATTAATATTACGCGGGGCTGACGAAATCCTCCACGGGCTGCTCGTCGCTCCCGCGAGACCGCGTCACTCCTCACTTCCTCAGGATTTATTCTGTATTCAATTTGCTTGTAGTTGTAGACTTGTACAAGGAAGGTAGGACTAGGGATAAGGGGGGATGGAGATGGTGTTCTGCCCTTTTGCTTTTCCCCCAGCAGCTGTGTAAAGGCAGAGGAAGAGAAATGCAGGGAACCAAAGGTAATCCAGGGAAAGGATGCTGTCAATAGGTAAAAGACCAGGAACAGCATCCACAGTCGTGCTGGAAGGCTGTGAGTCATTAGCAGGGCTGGCTGACCCAGGAGGGGATCAAGAGGGATTTGCAGGGGATAGAGAGCATTTGGACTCTGTGCCCAGCACCAGTCTCAAGCTGTCCCCACCCTGAGACAAGGCAGCTCTGGTGGAATGTGCATGCCAGGGCAGCCTTGCCTGTGTCTTTGCTGTACCTGCCTCATGGTATTTACAGGGCATGGCTGCAGGTTGGGTTTATCCACACAGCCACGTTTGCCACCAAACTCATCCTGCCTGCATCCCTGCGTGGTCCCAGCTCCCACCTACCTCTCCTGTAGGATTAAGTCTTCCCATGGCAAAGCCAATGCGTCCTTGAGACACCATCCTTGACAGCCCAGTCAGTGGGATCTATAAAAATGTAATCAAGGTCCTCAGATGTCCTTCTCCAAGTCCTGGTAACCTCATAGGCAACGATTGCTGTCACGGCAGGGTATCGAGCGGGTGGGGTCTCCACACTGTCCGTGGGTGTCCCTCCACTGCACGTCCCTGCTGACTCTTCAGGGCATTCCTGATTGGATTGGGAGGGTTGGGAAGTGCTGTTCCCCACTGTGAGACCTACTGGTGTGTGTGTCAGCATCCTTTGCTAAGGGATGGGCTATCAGGCTGCTGTGTGTGTGCGTGTGGCTTGGGGGTTTCTGAATGGGAGCACTGGAACTCTAGTGGTTGTGGGTAGTGGTAATTTTTTCCACAGAAATGCAAATATTTCTGTGCCTGGGAAGGGGGACAGGCTCACGGCTGTGCCCAGAGCACCAGTTTCTGCGTGTCACTTTGTACTTGTGGTTTGGGAATCAGCGAAAGGGATGTCAGTCATGAACTGGAGAGGGCTGGGAGGGCAAGGAGAGGATGATAACCTTGATTTTGCCAGTGCTCTGTATCACATGCCATCACTCTAGTCCAGCTCCATGGCATCACTAGGCAGGAACACACAAGGGAGAGACAGGCTGCTGTCTGGGGCATGGTCCACTAATGGTGCTGCTGTTTTGGACCAAAACTACTCATGAGGAAGGCTGGTGTGCAGGCTCATGAGCAGCTGAGAAATGTCCGCTTGTGGGAAGGCTTGTCCGGAATGTTCTTGTGGTTTCTAGATATTCCTGGTACCAATTCGAGGTGCTGTTTTTGGAGGGGAGAGACGCACGGCTGCTGGTAATAGGGGTTAATGTCATCTTGTCTGAGTGAGGAAGGGCCATTTGCAGCCTTCCCAGAGCTCGTCGTGGCCACACTGTTGGAGTTGGCCAGCTCTGCTCTGAGCGTTAACTACATTTTCCAGCAGTCACCAGCACACACTTTTCATTTTTGGATTGCTGCTTTCCCCTGAAGGACTCAGACAATCTCCCTCTGCTATAACAGACTGTACTTCTATATTAATGTGTCAAGTTGCTGGGAAATTTACTGCTTTGCAGAACTCATCGGGCTGCAAAGGCTGCACCGTATCTTTGCTGTGGCTTGTCCCACTGTGCCGCTTCTCCCGCTCTGGGAGAGAGGAGAACCTCCCTGGGGGTGTGAGGAGAGCCTCCCTGGGGGTGTGAGGATAGCTGGACAACCCTCTCATCCCCTTCCAGTCAGTGCTGATATCAGCCCTGGTGGGTTTCAGGTGGTCACCCTGGAATCCCAGTGCCATGGGAGAGCCCTGGGTGCAAAGCTTGGGCGTGCGATGCCACTTAAGCTGGGGCTCCTGGCATGTCATGTGCTTGGGGAGGGGGGCACAGGGCATCATTTCTGGCATTGTAGGTGTGGTGTCTAGTTTGGGGAGGGTTGTTTTGTGTGGCCTCATTCACTCCCTGGGGTGCAGACCCTTCTGGGGGCTGTGTCCAACAGCCCGGAGCGCCGGGAAGCAGCATCGGTGAGCAGGCTTTAATTGCTTTTTGCCATGGCTGGGGATATTTATAGGAGCGGAGATTGCCAAGTTATTTATTAGATGGAGTATCTGGGGATAGAGGAATATAAATCACCATGGCCGGTATTGAATGGAGCAGACGCTCAGTAATTTAAACAGCTTTAATAAATATGCTAAAATATGAGCCTTGTTGCAGGCCATAATGAGAGCTGGTTATCAGGGTCTTGGCTGTGGAAGGGGGGGCTGGCACAATGAGTGGACCCCTCCATGCCCTGGATCTGTGCTCAGCTCCAGTCCGGGATACCGGTGTGGAGACAGGGAGTTGGTGACTGGACAGGGTGGCAGGATGGACAGGGCTCGTGGCTGGAGCCTCGTGGCAGGGTCTGGCAAGGTGGTGTGTTGACAGTGTCTTTGGTGGTCTTTGTGTCTTGCAGTGCCACCCCAGATTGTCAACATCTCGTCTGACATCACAGTGAACGAGGGCAGCAGCGTGACCCTCATGTGCCTGGCTTTTGGGAGACCAGAGCCCACCGTCACGTGGCGGCACCTCTCTGGGAAAGGTGAGACCATGCTTGAGCCTCCTGGGTCCAAGAAGGGGTCTTGCCTGGCCTGTGTGGGGTGTACGGATGTCCCAAGCTTTCTGTGCAAAGGGGATGACAGATACCCAGGCGGGGGGTGTCAGAGGAGGGCAGGGGCACAGGGTGGGTCCTGATGTGGTGGGTGACGGTGCCATGTGTTCAATGCCTCTCCCAGGGCAGGGCTTTGTGAGTGAGGACGAGTACCTGGAGATCACGGGCATCACACGGGAGCAGTCCGGGGAGTACGAGTGCAGCGCCGTCAACGACGTGGCCGTCCCGGACGTGAGGAAAGTCAAAGTGACCGTCAACTGTGAGTGCAAGGGATGGGG
>VWZF01003810.1:5618-27319 GCA_013396755.1 Sclerurus mexicanus
TATTGGAGTCTATGGAGTATAATGGTTGTGTAACATACTAATGTGACGAGGTATGTAGTGCTTTTAGACTGTTATGTAAAAATGCAGAGGGTAAATCAAGTTTGTCAGTGGAAATTAGCTATTTACCTTGTGGCACTGTCTCATTCAATCATCAGTGCCCTTATAGATCCTTTCTTTTTCAGAGTTTTAGAGGAAGAATGACTTAGCCAGGGTAATGGAATATTTTTAATGCTCTGGACACAGATGCAAAGTTAGGTGTATTAATTTTGTTGGCCTTTATATACTGCTGTCATGTACATCCGGTCTTCTTACAAAAAAAAAATGAACATGTTCCATAGGAGCGTTTGGCATTTAGGCAGAACCTAGCTACTCTGATGTAATTCTCTTCCTTTGATGTGGTATTCCTGATTCAGCATATGAGGTGAAAGAAATTGTGCTATTCAGTGTTAGTCATGCATGTTTTTCCTGTCTTTTTTTTTTTTTTTTGTGTCAAAGGAGCTAATGTACATGACTAATATTTCCATCTAATACCTAAACTAGAGGAAAAGCCGGGCATGCAGCTTTTGTAGTAGTATGCACAAAGGTTCAGACTTAGTAATATATTTTTCTGCCATTGTTAATTTTTTTGGATTAGTACAGGTGCAGCTCTGCATGCAGTGTAGAGAAATACCAAGTCAAAAATAGAACCAATCCTCCTGCACAGAAGTAGAACTGTGCCCTATATATCTCAAACTTTCAAAAGGACATTTACCAGTGCATTTTGAAACAGGATGACATATTTGGTGTTAATACTGGGGGTTTTTTGGTATCTCCTTTTAACCACTGGAAACTGTTGTAGAGAGGCTCACAGGCACAACTTTTTATCATAAGAAAAGAAATGGCACCTTGGTAGAAAACAGCACTCCTGAAGGAAACCAGTGTCTTGAACAAGATGGTTTGTTCTGTTTGGTTGCAGCAGCCACCACTACAAAAATCCTTGCAACAGTGTGTTCACCTGGATCAGGTTAGGCTGTTTGTGATGCTGTTTCACTAATTTCCTATACCTCACTTGTCTTGCAGTCTTGCATGACTGCTCCACTATCTGAAAGATCTGTTTATATGGATTATTTTAAATGGTATACCAAACATCTCCTTCCTTAATTATATGTAAAAGACATGATCATTTTTGCATCTGCACAAAAGCTTTCTAGTGGCTGTTTACAACTGTGTTGTTTGGTCAGTGTTGCATCAGGAAGTGCCTGGAGGACTCAGTGGGCCTGACAGATTCTTTATCCAAGGTAGATACATTTTTAATAAATACATATTAATAAATTATGTGTGAATAGCATGTGTTGAAACATACAGATGGTGCCTACCAAAACTAGACACAGCTGGGCCTGCTTAGAAAAATTCCAGGGCTGTCTGTAATTCCCACCTGAAGAGCTGTTGTAACAGAATTTTGTTGTGAAGCTGGTGAAAGACTCAGTCATTGACTTTGTCCAAAGTCTGTTTTCTCCTCTATGAAGAGACTATTCTTCACCTGCACACCATTTAAAAGGAAATCTCTTAGCATCTCTATTTGTGACACAGTCACTGAAGGGTAGAAATTATGTGCTATATGAATTTTGCAAAATTTTAGAATCTATAGTTACCAATTCCAAATGGCAGCTGTGCAGGGAAAATATTTCATGTGATTTCACTGAGTAACTTGTTTGAATGCTTAATATTGTTGTTTAAGCATAATATTCATATATATACTTCTGTAGGAAATACCTGGATAGATATTCAAAGTAATACCTCATATTTCCTGTTACTTTTGGTCACATATACTGCTGACATCAGGATTAATAAATTATATGACTAAATCTTTTAAGCAGCACCTGCAAAGTGTTCAGTAACTCAGTTCACAGAAAAAACCAAAATGAAGATATAGGGCACCTTGAATAAAAATATCTTTACATATGAAAATTATTTCCTTGATCACAATCTCTATAACTGCATTCTCCCCTGTCTGCATTTCTTTCAAAGGTAAGATTCTAAAAAAATATTATCTTATTACTTATAATTTTGACATGTTTACTGTGGCACACTATATCACTTTGCTTCCTGTATTTCATATCAACAGGAATGATAAATGATTAATGATAATATATGGCTATACGTGTGATTGTTAATGAAAAAATAAACTTGTACTTACTGTTACGTGATGTGTAAATAAACAGCAGAACAGGATCAAGGAGGAATATGCCAGCAAAAGATCTAAAGAGTAGAAATCCTTATATACTACTGTCTAAGTATACCCCTAAGTATGAATGCGTACACCTAACTGAACCTCTGGGCCTGTATCTCATTCATTTGTCTTATGAAACATAAGGTTGTACTATGAAACTTTCAAGAAGATGGCACAAGAACTTATGAATTCCCTACTGAGGATCTATAAGAAAATCAGGTTTGTTTTTGGTTTCATGGGGTTTTTGTTTGTTTTTGGGTTTGTTTGTTTTGTTTTGGTTTTTTCTTTTAAGTGTTTGAATGCTTTCAGATTCTATGCAGTTATTTTAAGGTAATAGGTGTTCTGATTATTCATGACCAAAAGTCATTAAATTACAATATCCCAGTAAAAAATACTGCAACTTCTGTGACATTTATCAAGGAGATTATATGCATCTACTTTTGTTCTGTGAGTTTAAGAGCTGCAACTTCTTGCTTTTTTCAATACAGTAAAAAAATGTAAAAAAATTAAATTCCATAACATTTTTTATTAGTTGAAAGAAAACATTTTCTTAGGTGATTGTGGAGACATTAGTGCTAATAGAACTGTTCTTAAGAATCCTTAGCATGTAAGTAAGAATCCTAAATTAATCCAACATCACCATCAGTTTCTGTTAATACTCTATTTTTTGTCTAACAGGTATCTTTTATCAATGTATGTGTTGTATTATCTTTTAAAGTTCTATTGATCTGAAGAAGATCTATGCTATAAACAAATCTATTTGTTGCATGGTGTGAAGCAAAGGTATGTGTTTTGTGGTTTACATAGCATCATATGGATTAGAAATCACACTTTCAGCTGTAATGGGATAATTCAGAAAATGTAATCATGTTAATATAAGACATAATGGCTATGCTTTGTGGAAGATACTATTGTTCAGCTTGGTGAAGAGTTGCTATGAAAAAAAAACAAAAAAAAGGAACTGCTTATATGTGTCCTTTGATGATAGTGGCAGGGTAATTAAAGTACAACTTGAGAGACAGAAGCTAAGATGACTGCCTGTGATTTGCCCACATGCAAATATGGTTGCTTAGGAAAGTTAGGGTCATTAGGGTGCAAATTCAAGCTGTATCCCTCTGCATTTTGGGCCACTTGTAACAGTAATAGACATATGGAGGGTTCATGGCTACTGTTTTTAGCAGCTTCTTAAAGCAAACCTAATCTCCATGAATGCACCTCCTAATCCAAGGGACTAGACTACAGGCAGACCTAGAGTAAACCCATTGAATGACAGGATGTTCTTGGTACCAAGTTCTTTGCTCTGCAGATCCACTGCAATGTAATTCATGACCTTCAGTGAGACTATATTGTTCATCTGGCAGGTTCAGTTGGATTGCAACACCCCATAATTATCACCTTTTTTAGTGCTTCTTTTTTTTTTTCAGCTGAATAGTTATCATAAATTTGGTTCAGATCATGATTGTTGCTAACATTTAGTTTAAATTTGTGTACCAACTGACTCAAAGGGTGATAAAACTTTTTTAATTTTTGGGGGGAGTGTTTTTGTGGTTTTTTTTTGTTTGTTTGTTTGGAGGTGTTGGTTCATTGATTGGTTTTTCCCAGATGAATAAAAAGCTGGGATCAATATATGCAATTTCCTGTAAGATTAGTAAAAAGTGAATAGCCAAAATAAGTCTTGTAGAAAGCATGGGCTGATATCTTTCTAGAAAATGTTAAAAAAACTGTTTGCTTCATCATACTGGGAATCAGTACTTTTTAAAAAAGAAAAAAAATTCAATACTTGGTACACACTTGTACTCAATACACACCTGAGTCAGGGTGTTGTGTTCAACATTTTCAAAATTAAATCTCTTACAGTTTTTCACATTCTGTGTTGGTGTTGCAATGACCTCTATGTCTTTGTGGTAGCTATTTTAGATATCATGAAATAGAACTTATTAGCTTTTTTTGTTACAACTGCAATTATATGGGGTGGTCGCCATTTGCTTCTAACTGCTGTTGGTAGTTTCAGTCAAATCATTGGCAGTCCATCCTTATCCTCTTAGGAGCATCTAATCATGCGAGATAAGAATCAATTGAACTGAAAAGTTAATTTTACCACAATTTCTTTGGCATCAGAAGGGATTACTGCAGCCCTGCTCTTGGTACCCTGCCAACTTTATGACTATGTACTGGATTTCAATACCTAAGGCTGACAAGGCAAATCTCATTGGCCTGAAATTCATGTGTAACTAACATGCACTGCAGTCTGATCTGTATCACTGGAACCAAAACCAAAACACTTGGCTGTACCACCACATTTTCTGAGTCTTTTCACCTTTAAGAGTAACCAGTGGCAACATATTGTAGTACAATCCTAACACAGAACTGTGTACTAAATCTTCATTTTTTTTTTTCCCATGCTGTTTCCAGAATCACTTTTAATTCTTCTCCTAGGGGAAAACAGGATGGTGTATAGAAGACATATTGCAGATCTAAGCCTCTAGTTACTGTTAGTAAGTGCTCTTGCTGCTGTAGCAGTTACTTTGGCATTCTTTCAAAGAAAAGATTCTTCATCTCAGCTGTTGTCAAAGAAAATGCATTTGTTTCACACAAAACATATTTTCTACTGTTAGAAATAATGCAATAAGGTGTGATGTGGCATTCATATAATTCATATTATAATAATGCAATGTTATTGAAGTTATTGTGTCTTTCACTAGTCTATTTTAGAATAAAAACTGTGTGTAGTGGTCCAATCTCTGTAACAAAGGCTCCTGACCTAAATATATTCCATGGTGTTCTCCAGAATGAGAGAATTCTGTTTAAAATTTAAATAAAATTAAATTGAAGAGCAAAATATTATCTTCACATGTATCATACAGCTATTAAGAAAACAAAAATTAAAACACAGATTATTTATTATCAGAAACCAACATAACAAAGGCATTTAAAGAATACACACTTCAGAAGCAAATTGAACTACTCCCAGTTCCACCCAACTATAGGTACAACTATTTTCCACATGGGGAGCAATCATCTAGCAAATTGTTCCCTGACAAGTACACAGTTGAAGCCTGCTGTGAATTATTGTTACTAATTTGACTATTTCATTGGTCACTGAGGTTTCACTAATTGAGGCAGGGAAAGAAAAAAGTGAATAAAATTAGAAACCCCATAAAACAACAGGGGAGGAAAAAAAATACCCAGAGAAAGCAGTACAGAAGGTACAGAAGGAAACATACTGCTATGTATTGTGAAGTATACAACACACTTTTCTCTTTGCTAGAGTAAACCTTGAAAGAAAACAAAAAGAAAAAAAAATCAAATCTTACAAATCTCAGCAGTGAGGTGAAATTGAAGGGCAAATATAAAAAGAGGATGATTGATAATATTGAGGCTTTTTCTAACAGTGTACAGGAGTATTCTGTACCCATTTAGATATCTAACATGAACCAGTCAGCCGTCTTTGAGGAATTTGGGGAGAAAGCAATCAGGGTTTTCCTGTAAGTCCTTTCTGTTGCTGACCCAGTCTCACCTAAGACTCTTCCCCCTCTTCTCTAGCTTTATGTTGCTGCCATCTCCATCCGGGGATGTCAGTGTTGCTGCATTTTTCATTTTCCTAGTTTCAGGTTTCACTCATGCTCTTGAGGGTATCAGTGTCCTTTGCTTTGAAGTGCTGGCTGAGTTCCACTCAGAAAGCTGGAGGGGAAAAACTTGCTCAAAAGCTGGAGCAGGGAGAGACTGTTGGCTCGCTGCATCAAGTAGGTGGCTTTGGGTTGTGTTAGGCTATAAGGAAAGAACTTGAAAAGACATGCTGAGTGAGACTACTCAATGGTACTGACTGGTGTCAGGGAAGGTGTAGCTTCTCCTCAAACTGCTCTGCAATGTACTTGCTGTTGGATGACAAACAAGCGAGGCTACTTTGTTGTTTGCTCTATACTGGCTATACTAAGAAGTAGAAGTGTGAAACGGGTTTCACAGCAGGTGATTCATGGCTGACTGGAACAGGATCTAGAAGCAAAGGCTAGGTCCCGATGTCATGTGTGGAAACTAGAGAGGACTGTAAGTGCTCCTGAAATCCCAGAATTGAGTGACAATGCTGAGCAGGAAGCTGCTAGTTCTATGGGAATGCTGAGGAGAGGGTGTCTTCAGTCTAGACTGCACTCAGCAGCCTTTGATGCTGTGGAGCTTCTACTCAGAATTTATATACCAAAAGGACCCTTAGAAAAGAAGGCTCTATGATATGTCTTTCAAAACAATTATCCTTTTAACAGAAGACAGCTTTTCCCTTTTTTCCTTATAACTGCTGTTTGGATTTTTTTTTTTTTTTTTTTGTTAGTCTTCTTTCACAAGATCAGAATGTTGTTTCCCTTTACCTAATAATATTCAGCTCAGAATCCCAGGAAAATATTTTAAATAGCAGAATATAAATGTGACTTCAAAGAAGGTGTGCTGTGTTGGGATTTGTAGGTTTTGTAGAGTTGCTTATCAATTACTTAAAATTGACTAAGATGGGAAGAGAGAGAAGAAATAACAGACTGTTTTCTATATGTTGTTCTTCCTTTTGAGATAAAGCGTATTTGTTTCATCTTTTCTTTGGAGATAATTTTCAGTATATGTGAACTATTGCCTTGACTGCATATTGTTACATTTTAATGAAAGTCTCTTCATTAATTTTGCAGTGAAGTTTTCTTTTTACATCATGCCTTGCAGGTTTTTCACACCCCTGTACATCCCTCTGAGTTTCTTTGGTGGTTCAGCATCCTAATGTACCTGGGGGGTATGCTTGATGTATTCATAGTAACAGCTACAGTATCTAAAAACAAATTACAACCTGAAACAGTTGATCTTCCAAGTATCAGTACAAGTAAGCACTTTTAGGGCAGATATATATGTGCTTTTTCCTGTCCTTAAAGAGTAGATCACTTTCTTCTCAAATTACTCATAGAAATATGTTCCAGTAAACTAGCTTATATCTGTGCAATCAAGTGCTTACACACCAGGAACCTTGCTTGCAGTCCTGGTGTGCATACACAAGTGGGAACAAAGCGTTCTTTCCCTTCTGATGTTTTCTAAGGATTACTTTAGATTGGTTTCTGAAATGTTTAAAGGCTTCTAACTTTTCTGCAAGATATATGGAACTGCAGTACCCTGTTAAGGTATGTAAGGACAATTACGGGAGCAATTACCTCGTTCTTTGATTATTTAAATTTAACTTGATAAGCTGAATTTTGGCTTAGCTGTCAGAGGCAAATGTATCAAACCAGCTGTAAGTATACTGCATTCACACAGGACTAAATTTGGACATACTTCTCAAATAATTTGCAAAGTAAAGTGGTTCATGCTGAAGAGCAGAAAACCAAAGTCTAGGGATAGGAGCAAGTTGCTCCATATGCAGAACTTGAGAGGAAAGAGCTCCTTGCCAGAGTTGATGCTCAGTGCCAGAGCTGCAGTGTCAGTGTGCAGCGTTTACTGTCTCCAGCCAGTAATCACTTCCGCCAGTTTGTCTTCCTCTTCCTCAGCCTCTGCCCAAAACTCTTCTGCTTTGAGTCAAGCTGTTTGACTAACATTGTCAGCTGTCATAATACAGGTGTGCAATGCCATCAGGAGCACGCTGTCTTAAAATGGCAGGCACTGCAGGTGTTACTGAGAGCTTCATCAGTATTTTCCTTCCAAATGTGTAGGGGTTGTATACTGGAATATGAATACCATCTGTTGCTCTTTTGAGGTGTGGACTCTATAAATAACTTAGAAAGGACTGCCATTCTGTCACTGTAATTTAAGATTTTTCATCTGCCTCTAAGACTTTCGTATTTTTAGGAGTTTGGGGCTTTTGACCTAGGTTAAGCCAGCTTTCTGTTCACAGCTGCAGGCAGGAATCTTTATTGATCCCTAGCAACCAAATGGCTCTTTTTGTAAACAGTGCTGCTTATGTCCTGCTGTCATATGTCTCTGCTCAGGCTCTGTGCTACAGACTCTGTCTGTGTTAGTTAACAGTGTAGCACAATTAGTTGAATAGATTTGTAGCATGAGCAGGTAGCAAGAATGTAATATCAACACTGTCTGTATGCTTTTCTTTACCCTTCTAAGTAGCTCTGATGTAGTCCTGTGCACAGAATCGTTTCAGTTCATCAGCTGTGCTCCTGCCTCTCATATTTGAGTTTCTTCATCCTGAACAGTTCCATTGCAGAAGTACCACACTGTATATCAAGGTGTGGTAAATGGCTGTGGAGCTTTGCTCCAAAAGTGTATTTCTGTTTCAGAATTCTATTGTGGATGTACCTGTTAGCTCTTTAGTTAAGATGTATCTGACAAAAATGCCTCAACACTTGAGATTCAGTGACTGAGTAAGCAAAACAAGGATTTTTCTTAGGCTCACAATGCTTATGTAATTCATTCAGTGCATGGGCAACTGTCAGAAGACTGAGCGTTACATATGTGCCATTCATCCCATAGAATTCTTTAGGTTGGAAAAGATCTTTAAGAACACCAAGTCCATCTGTAAATCCAGCACTGTCAAGTCCAACACTAAACTGTGTCCCTAAGTGCATAGCTGCATGTCCTTAAAATACCACCAGGGATGTTAGCTTACCCACTTCCCTAAGCAGCCTGTTCCAGTGCTTGACAACAGTTTTGATGAAGAAAATTTTCCTAATGACCAATATAAATCTATTCTGGCACAGCTTTAGGACATAGCCTCTCCTATCACTTGTTACCTGGGAGAAGACACCGACATTCACCTTTCTACAAGGTAGCTTTCAGGTAGCTGTAAGGTCCCAGCACCAGCTCCCTCAGCTGCTCCTCATTAGAATTGTGCTCCAGCCCCTTCAGCAGTTTCCTTGCCCTTCTCAGGACACACTTCAGTACTTCAATGACTTTCTTGTTCTCAAGGGTTGACAGTTGATCAGAATATCCAAGGTATTTTGCCTTGGACCTGTGTAATTGAAGAAACTGTGATTGTCCAAGTGTCCTTAAAGAATACAACTATTTTTCCTCCTTCTTTGTGTCTTCAAGATAGCACTTCAGTTATATGATTTTAAGAATTCTGAAACTGGACGGGTTTTACAAAACTCTAGTGGTTTCCAGAATGGATTTTTCCTTTCACACAGAAGCTGACAATTTCTCTCAGCTTTTCTGTACAGTTACACACTCTTTGTTTCTGTCCTGCTGTCAATGTGTTTCTGGGTATCCTTTTCTGAGTTAATCTGGAGCAAGCTTAATTCAGTTGAAGCTTTGTGGCAATTTCAATAAGGAACGTATGCTTATTCCTTCAGGAACATTTAGGTTCATGGTCAGATTTGATAATGAAAGCAATAATGAAAGTTCAATGTTTTCAGTCTAATATGTGTTCTCTTGTAGTTGAATAACCAAGTTAAAAAAAGTTCAAGAGAAAAAACAAGTTTTCTTGGATGTTCACTCTATTGGCTGTCCCAAAAGGTCTTCAGGAAAAATCCAAGTAGTTGTTTAGGCATTCAACAAAACCCTCTAAAAGTATTACCATGACACATGGTGGAGTACCTTGTAAGAATTTGAATGGTAAATCCTGCTTATGTGAACTGATTGGTCTCTCTAAAATCCAGCTTGAGTGAACCAGTAGGTTCACTCAAAAAGTAGGAAATAAAAAAGTATGCTTGCATATAAATGCCCTTTTTTCAGCTAAGGAGATGGTTAATTTTTTGCAGTAGCCATGAGAGGGCAGAACCTTGAGCCCTGTGGATAGGGCCAAGGCCCTAATATTACTTCATACCATCTTACCTTGTTTCCAGGGGCAAGGGAAAGGGACTCTGTCTTGCTTCCAGGAGAAAAGGACATTCTTTTCTGGTCATGGAAAAGTGTGCTGGAAGGACTGTCCGTCTGCCACTGTTTTTCATTTTTCTGGACTTTGTGAGCATTTTACGTGTAAATCACCCTCTCTTTGTATGCTTTTGTTATCAATATTGTTGCTGTTACTGTTCCTTTTTGTATCTTACTGCTTTTTGTTCTTACCTCAACCCTTGATCTTTGCCTTCTGTGCTTTCACCTGGAGGCGGAGAGGAAGTAAGTGCCAGTGCAGTTTTGGTGAGAACTCTAAACTGGGAATACCATTCCTAAAACATGACAATAAGCTAAAGCTGATAAGCCAAAATCACTGTGGACCTAGCTTTAGATGTCTGTCACATTGAAAATGGAAGTACTATCATTGACATCCAATCTCATAATGAGGTGTTAGGAGCTACTCAAAGCCTACTCTAATTAAGCACTGTAACTTAGTTACAGCTTTTTGTAGGAAGAGAGAACATGTCTACTTTCCATAAATATACTCAGTGGGAGGGAAGAAAATCTTTGATATCTTACATACATAAGTCATGTGAATTGGAGGTTAAAGACTAAAGTAAAAATGTTTATTGCATCTTTTTGACTTTTATTCTCTTTTGCCAATTAATAATGATAGCATTCCAAACAAATGACAAAAAATTAATCCTGACAGCATGCTTTTTTTAATTTTTAAATCAGGATAATTGTCAGAATATCTGACTAATGGCCAGTCAGCAGAAAAAAGACAGGATAAGAGACAGGGAAATTAATACGTTATACTCAAAGACATGCCAACTCTGAACAAAAATTGATAACAGAGACAATTGCAAAGACCAAAAGTCTTATGGCACTAAGACGGATGGAGCACTAAGATTGGAGGAATCACTCAGGTATATCTTTGAAGAGCTTGAATCAGAACTCTTTACTTGCTAGAAAGGAAAGGAATAGGACGCACCAGACTTCTCATGTATTTCACACAAAAGAGTTAATTTAAAGGATAGTTGAGTGGGATTCTGGGATTATCTTCTTCTGCAGAAGACAAACATGTTTCGTCTTTACATCTTTTGGTCAGCAAATAGCTTTGCTGTCTTGAAGCTTAGTTTTTTTATGATAGCTTGATTTATCCAAACAACTCCTGAACAAGGTTTTTATCTATTGTGATGAGCTCATTGCTGTTCTGTTTGGATGAAATGGCATCCTGTTTTAGGGTACACAGTTGTGACAGCTGAGAGGAGCGCTCCCCCTCGTCCCCCACCTCCGCCCACGTGGTCCCTGACATGTTCCGCGGGAGAAATACACACAGAGACCACAGGGGAGGGTGCAGAGAGAGTTTATTGAGTACAGGTCGGGGTTTTAAAGGTTTAACAGCCAATGGGGAAGCGGTTAACTAAGGGCCAATGAGACGACTTCACCTAGCCCTACAGGAAAGAATTCCTGCATACTAAGTAGGGGGACAAGGAGTCTCCCAAGGGGTTTTTGGGAAGAAGAGGAAAAACACAGGGAATCCATGTTACAATACAGAGAAAACTTCTGCTAAGCCTACTCCCACACACAGTCCTTGACACTGTATAAGCACTCTTCAGCAGTAAATAAAACATCCCTGTATTAACACTATTTTCAGCACGAATGCAAAACAAACTACTATGGAGAAATTCAACTCTACCACAGCCAAATCCAGTACCTGGAGCTATAAAAAGGAACTGATTTCTGAGAAAAGATTTATTAAAACTAGTTACTTGTCTCAGTTTGGGACAATTAAAGACCATCCTATCCCTCCAGACAAACCAGAAAAAGGAATCACAGCTACCTGAGAGGTCTTCTGTGCCTCTTTCCATAGCCAGGCATGAATTATCGCTTACTGTAGAGACATCTGACCTGCTATCATGACTTTTTGTCTATTATTCACTACAAAAACACATCTTAACCCTGAACAAATTGTTTTGATAAGATGGTCATTCATATTCTGATATGCCTGGCCCACTGGGAATATGGACACTACAAATTTACATTTCTCTATACCCACTTCCTCTCAGCAAATTGACAGGTGATAAAAAACTGGAAGGAGTGATGGATTGGCCATGACTGTCCTGACATTCCAAGTGAGTTTGATGGGCTGAAGAACTGGGGAAACAGAAACTATATCCGGTTCAGCAAGTGGAAATGTGAAATCCTGCATCTGTGAAAGACTAATTCTGTGTACTGGTACATGGTGGGGTCCAGCTGGTTGGAAAGTAGCTCTGTAGAAAGAGACTCAGAGTGCTGATAGACATCAAGTTGAACCTGAATCAGCAATGTGCCTTTGTGACAAAGGTGGCCAACAGCCTCTTGGGCTACATTAGGAAGAGCATTGCAAGTTGAAGGAAATGATCCCTCCCCTTTAGTCAGTGCTGACAACAACACACATGTATTACTGTTTTCAGTTCTGGATTCCCCTGTACAGGAAAGATATGGTCACATGGGAGTAAGGACCACAGACATGATTAAGAGACTGTAGCATCTCTCATATGAGAAAGGACTGACAGCTAGAATTGTTTACCCTGGAGAAGCAAGAAGAAAGCTCAGGGTGATTTCATCAATGTGTATAAATACCTCATGGAATGGAATACAGAAGATGGAACCAGATTCTTCTCAATAGTATCTAATTAATGGAAGAATCAATAGACACAATATTAAATAAAAGCCTGTAACCATTAACACTTTTATTTTTTCAACCGTGAGAAAAACTGAGCAAAAGCACAGGTTGCCCAGAAAAGTTGTGGGTTCTCCGTCCTTAGAGTTATTCCACACCAGACTTCATAGTCTGCAGGCATGGACAGCCTGTCCCAGTTGATCTTGCTTTGAACAGTGCTCTGGATAAGACTAACTTCAGAGGTGTCTTCAACCATTCTGTGATATGGTTACATGTGTTGAATTTTCTAACACCCAAATATGAGCTCCTCATCTCATATAATTTCAGGGAAATCCTTTTAGCTTTCAAAGTCCAAGGATTCACTCTGGCTGATGGTCCTAAAGGCCACCTTATGAATGGGTACTGCATTCAGCTTCAGACCCTGCTTTTAAAAGATCATGTGTGAAATTAAATGCAAAATGGCACGTTTTCCAGAGCAGGTAGGAAGTATTTTGTATTATACAGGTTAGAAAAGTAGCATCCTATTTCTAGCTAGTTTAAGTGAGGGCAGTAAAGGATCTGGGAAGACAAACATTTGGCTTGCAGCTAGCCTAGTTCTCCTCTGTCTGTCTGTTAGGGTATCAGAATTATGGTAAAAGGCACAGCATAAACTCGCACTCTTGTTTTTTTAATACATTGCTCCATGTCCAGTCAGATATGTTCATATATAATTGTTTTTATGTTTGTATGATTTCCAGTAAAGCACTAGTTCTTCAGGCTGAGACATGGTCCCTAAATTCATGTCATTTGAAGGAAGTAAAAGTCCGTTAATCTTCCAGCATCAGTTAACTAGTTCTTTTTTAATTCTCCTGATAGTGAGTAAAATGCAAATAGACTCTTCTCTATTCTGAAATTCTGCCTAGCTTCAGTTCTGATGAAAGTTTCCCAGGCTTTAATGTAGGGTGACTTCTGCAAGTGGCCTAATAAGAAGCATCTTACTACATGCTGCCCTGTGCTAATAGCAACAGTTTACTCTGCCTTTCTCTTGACTCTGGCCTGCCTGATCATGCATCTCCTGGACAGCTATTCAAGGCAAAGCAGGTCTTGACCAAAGCAGCCATTTGAAATGTGCACTGTTAGCAGAAGATTGATATGTCAAGATCATTATATGCATTTCTTTCTGCAACCTTTCTTCTGGTTCTGAAAATGGAGTTTCTTTTACAATTGCCTACCTTTTCTCCCTCCAGTCACTCACAGAAAAACTCAAGGTTTCTGTTTTTTTAAACTTTGAAAATCCTTTAAGTCAAAGTAGTTGCACAACATATAGAACAGAGTTAAGAGGAAATTTTATCGTGAAAGAAAGTCATTAAAACTGAAGTGAGTAATATTGCTTGTGGAGCTTAGGAGGTCTGCCTTTGAACCCCTGAGGACCATTAGTAGTAGTGTGTGAAACTGTATTCCTTGTTTTGGACACACTCCCAGAATAACCACAGTGGGTGAGACAATTCAAGCCTTTCGTCCAGACAGGGTTTTTATGGGCTTTGTATTTTCTGTGTTGATGGAATCAGTTTAAGGCTTCTCCATGATATGAACCACTTTTTTAGATATTTGTATTACATCTTCTACCTCTTCCCCTGTCATGCCCGAGTGCCATTTCCATTTGTGAACTCATTACAATTCTGTCAGAATGCAGAAACCCCTTAGCAAAATAATTAGTAGTACTGTCCAACAAGTCTCATAAATTTAAATGGGTAAAGTTATAAAAATGCAGAAAACCAACATTCTTTCAAAAAAAGCAGGTTTTTCTTCAAGTGTCTGTATTTTTTTTTTAAATTTCTCAGCTAAGTTTCAAGTACTACAAAATTAAATTTCCTCCTACTGCTCTTTCTAAAAGTTCCATAATGATCTATATACACATTCTTTGCCCTGATGTTTATTTTATTTTTATAAGTCTTATAGGCTTCTATAAATCTCTTTATGTCACTAGACACTCACTGAAGTGTGCATAGGTTGTGCAAATGGAGTATAAGAACGATCCTGGTTTCAGCTTCATAGATAACTTATTGGTTCTCTGCCTGATGAGAAGAAATAAAAATCACTTTTAATGGCTGACTGCCAGTGGTGACTTCCAGGCTTTCTCTTCTTTTAAAAAAATCTGTTATTGTAGTTGAGTATCAAGAGAGTCTTGAAGAAAGAGCTGTGGAAGAAAAAAACCTAACACTACAAAAATTCAGGATTGAAAATAACCTCTCTGTTTAGGGGGCTGAGGGACTGAGAGTAAAACATGGTCTTCAAAGGCTTGAAACTTGTGTTGTGTAGACTTATCTATGTTTTTGTTAATAAATAATTTTTTTTCAGAAGTAACTATTAAATGGGAATAATAACCCAAATTCATTTTACCTGGATAATTTGAAGATAAGTGCTCTTAAGGTGTTTGAAAACCTGAAATGACACCAGAACAGATAAATCCTGAGTATCAGCATTAACAAGTTACAGCATGTAAAATGCATTATCTTTTACTTAAATACTTGCCTTGTTTTTCAAAAAAAGCCTTCTTACTGTCTAGTTTTGACTTCAGGCTTTTTTTTTCGTGACCTGTGAGTTTTTCCATTATATGTCATTAGTTACACAATACTACCTTCTAGCACTGGATGACAGCACTCTGTTTGATATTTGGCCCAATTGGTCTGCCCTTGTCAGTGAGGACTTCCCAGAATCACAGAATTTTTAGGACTGGAAAGGATCTCTGGAGATCATATAGTCCAATTGTCTGGCCAAGGCGCAATCACCAAGAGCAGGTTACACAGGAACACATCCAGGTGGGGTTTGAACACACGCAGAAAGGGAGACTACCTGACCTCCCTGGACAGCCTGTTCCAGTGCTTTGCCACTCTCAGTGTAAAAAAAGTTTTTCCTTGTTCACAGAATCATAGGATATGCTAAATTGGAAGGGACCACAAGGATCACCAAATCCAACCCTTAGCCCTGCAGAGGACCATTCCCAAGAGTGCCTGAGAGTATTGTCCAAATGCTTCTTGAAGTGCTGTGACCACTTCCCTGGGGAGCCTGTTCCAGTGTCCAACCACTCTCTGGGTGAAGAATCATTTTCTAACATCTAAACTAAACCTCCCATGACACAACTTGAGGCCATTCCCTCAAGTCCTGACACAGGTCACTGCAGAGAAGAGATCAGTGCTTGCCCCTCCTCTTTCCTTCACAAGGAAGTTGCAGACTGCAGTGAGGTTTCCCCTCAGTCTTCTCTTCTCCAGGCTGAACAGACCAAGTGACCTCAGCCTCTCCTCATAAGGTTGCTCCTCAAGGCCCTTCACCCCCCTTTGGATGCTCTCTAGTGGCTTAATATCTTGTATTGTGCTGCCCAAAACTGCATACAGAATTGCATGCCAGCCTTACTTCTGTTACATATGGTGAGAAGCTGCACTCTAGAGCACAGGTAGTGGTGGGTAGGAGAAGCAAGGCTTGGGGAAAGCACCTATACTGTTATTGCCTGTGATTCAGAGCTATTAATATGTTGAGGAAGTTTGTCTGTTTGGAACAGGTAATAATTTGAACACAACCATACAACCACACAGGAAAAATGAGTGGGAAAATACAAATATGCTTGTTGAAAACTATGATGTCATCTTTCCTCATACTTTTCACTTTTGATAAAAGCTTAGTTTTGTGCTGGGATATTCAATAACTTTTTTGTCATTGAAGAAAACCCACAAAACAAGAGAAATTCTTAGTACAAGTAAGATGTTTAAAAAATGTGTGTAACCACAATACTTAAAACTTCTTAAAACTGATACTCAATTTGTTCTTTAAAACCATAAAATATGTCTTCAATCTGTAAAAAAAGAAAAAAAGACTAAAATATAAGTAGAAAATCTGTACTCTAGTTTCTCTCAGCTAACTTCTGAGCAGGATGTCGGAAGACTGTGGTAGAGGGTAAAGAGCAGATTAGTAATGTGTAGGGTCCATCCAGCTACTGTTGCACGTCAAATAATTTGAAGTAGGATATGAGATAGCTAAGTGTAATCTTGGATTCTAATTTCTTGCATCTGAAACTAGATTTGCATTCATGGGGAAATGAAGTCACACGTAATATATTGCTAGCATTAGCAAGTATACTAGGCTGCTCTTACGAGTTCTCAAAAGTGCACATGGTTTTCCTACCTGTAGAGAAAAAAAATTATATAATGCTCATGATTTGCTGATTCATGTAAAATATAAGTAAAAATAGACATCCTGAGGTTGATCTTGTAGCATCATTTTCATGGAAATATTGCAAGGCTTTTTACCTGTTTCTTGTAAGTGAACATAATAAAGATCACGTGCAACAAAACTGGGGCAAAATTCAGACTGGTCCTTGATCTTTCTATTTAAGTAAAAATATAGATAAACTTTCAGTTCAAGGTTGACAAACATAAGAATGTCTGGAGATTGTAAAGTCAAAGATACAGAAGTTGGATTCCTGTCAAAATATGCATTACATATCTATGTGTTCTGTATGACAGTAATTTTTGTTATATTACATATGTAAACTTCTATGGAGTTTGTCCAGATTTGCTTTGGTTTAGTGCTTAATTTTGCATTTATACAGAGAGACAAAAATACCTAAATATGAGTTATAGCAATTTACAAAATTATTTTTCTCTTCCACATTATCCTAATACACATTTCTTAAAAAGTAAGTCTTTTTACAGGAGAAAAGCATCTAAAGGTTTTGGTGTATATTGTTATATTGTTTTACATTAATCTACCAATTAGTCAAGTAAATTTTTATATAATCTTAGAGCTGCTTCCACTTCCTGAGCTGTGTTTTGGTTGGCAAATTGGAAGATGTAAAGTGACTCATCCCATTATGAATTATATGCACGAGTCTGCCTAAATGCAGTCTGCAAAGTAGGAGTTTATATCCTCCTAGTAAAGCTTCATTGTAATTTTTGAATATACAGAAGTTCAGGAAGAACATTTTAATTTAATCATGATATAATCAAAATGGTAGGATACAAACAACTGTAGTCAGTACTGCTTTCAAGCTGCTTTTTCATGAATCAGATGTTTTTAATCCAATATTTTTTCCATGCTGTGTTTTTGAAGATCAGTTAGACATATAATTTTTCTCATACATTAAAATTTGCTCTTAAAAATTAATTCAGGAGCTGAAAAAAGAAAAGACTTTCAGTACTCATCATGTCACTGAGCTGGATTCATTACTGTCCATTTTTACGTCAGTGCAAGTCCGTTGAGATTTTCATTCTAAAACTGGAGCAGTAAATCAGGTTTCTTGCAGGAAAATAATAAATGTCCAGTCAGAAATCTCTGGAGAATGTAAGTTGAATGATCTTTAAATAATTTTTCCCTAGTAGGTTATATCGAATTCATTTATAATCAAGGACTTCAGGGATTTCCTTTCTCCTTACTTGACCTAATTTTCTAAGTTAAAATGTGTTACTGTAATCAGTTCATTGGACAACTAAATGCTGTGATAAAATTTATGTTTTTGACAGAATCCACATGTTTTGTTCACCAAAGTGGATTTTTCTGGCAATGATTTTGTGGCAGCTTTCCTTGGCTTCTTCCCAGGCTTTTTTGTCCTGTCTTTTTTGTATTCCCCCCCTTTTTTCCCTCCCCCCCCTTCTATTTGGTGGTTTTGTAAAGCTTTTAGTTTCTTTGGAAGACTGTAATGCATGCCATCTACACTAATAGGCTCTGAGGAAAAAAGATTGCATCTGAAACATTAACGTTATGACAAAACCTGTCGTCCAAGATACTTCTTGCCCTATTTTACAAGGTGGTGTTACTGCCAGTTAGTTGGGTGTAGGTAATGCTCCTCTAAACAATTCCAAGCATGGAGATTTATGGTGAAAAAAAAAAAAAGGGGAAAAGAAAGTCAAACCTTTCCTTCACTTTGCAACTCTCTCTTAAGTTCTGTTCATTTTCCCAAAGCAATGTCTAAGCCTCTCAGAAAATCTGAACAGTAACAAGGAAATGTGTTTGCAGCTCTGCACTAAGTTTGAGAAATGGAACAACCAGAGAGCAGATGAACATAATGAGGGAGCAGATGAATGTAATGAGGAGGCGAGTGGCCTTCCACATAGCTGTCACTGACCTTGCATTTTGCTGCTGTGCCTGTGCTAATAAGGATGGGATCTACTTCTGCTGTGTTGAATTCCAGTACTCACTCTTATCATGTCTTAATTCACCTGGGGATTGCACTCACCCCTTCCTTTACATTTAGAGCTGTAACTGAAAGCTTTTTTCCTACCAGTTTTACTTTTTTTTTTTTTTTCATTTGAAAGACGCTATTTTGATTTGCCAAGTGGCAGTATTTCTGAAGCTAAAAGTCAAGCTTTAAGTCTGAATGTAAAGCAAAATTATAGAATCAGAATCATACATGGTTTGGGTTAGAAGGTATCTTAAATATCAGCTAGTTCCAACCCTGCTACCACAGGCAACGACACTTCCCACTAGACCAGGTTGCTCAATACCCCATCCAACCTGACCTTGAAGACTAACAGGGATGGGGCATCCACAACTTCTCTGGGCAACCTTGCCAGTGCTTCTCCACCCTCCACTGTATATCTAACCTAAATTTCCCCTCTTTCAGTTTGTACCCTTTACTCATCACTACAGTTCCTGATGCACAGTCCTTGTCTGGCTTCCCTGCAGGCCCTCTTTAGGTACTGGAAGGTTGCTGTGAGGTCTCCACACAACAGGCTCTTCTTCAGCCTGAATAGCCCCAACATTCTCAGCCTGCCGATTGCTAAGTTTTGTTATGGCAGGGGCAAATAGGCTCAAAATATGATCTCAGCAAGATTAATCAAAGGTTATAGATGGATAAAACAGTTGCACTTTATGATTCAAGTGCAGATGGCAAACCACACAAATTTATCTAGTATACACAAACACACCCAAAAGATCTAATGGATACATAGATAGCTGCAGATGGAGGACTCTGTGTGTGACAATAGCATAGGAGTATTTAAAATGTTCAGACATGTATGTTTCTCTTAACTATAGCTAATTAGTAAATAAGACTGGAGAAGTATTTCAGAAGATATTTTGACTCTAAGAAGAATATAATAAATAAAAATTACATGCCTAGAGGGTCCTTTTTGGATCTGCAACTTTAAAGGTCACATTCTTCATTTACTCTTCCTGAAAATGTTAAATAAATAGCTGAGCTACCTTGACTATGTTTGTATTAATTTAGTTTCCATTTAGAATGTCATTTATCCTTTTGGGCTGTGAAATCTTTAGAGGAAAGATTCTGTTAGTTCTTTGGTATATATTTACTCATTGCATGTTCTGTAACTAACCAAAATAAATAACTCTAAAATTCAGTGTTCTAGGGTGATTATTTTAATGTTTCAGGGTGCTCTTGTTTATTGGTTCTGGCATTTAGCAAATTGAATAACAGGATCTTCCATCAGACTGGTCAAATAAAAGGCCTTTTTTAATCTGTACTTTTTATGTGTTTAAAGAAAATTAGATGCTGTAGAATAGCAACTATGAAAACTGAAATCCTTTGACTACAAAACTGTCTTGGTCTTACCTACACAGGCTTTAACACAGATTGCCAACATGCCCACTCATTTCCTGATCTCTAGACTGCAAGTAGTAATTTAGATTCCCAACAGAGCAATCACCATTCATTCTGTAACATACCCTTCTATCCCACTTCATTCATAGAGCACACCTGTCTGTTAAAGCTTTTAATTCGGCAAGTCAGAAATCTATTTACTCTTGTTGAACAATGCCTTCATCCATGAATTGATAATGTAAGATTCAAGACTACTTCTTTTGGATTTCCTAAATTCAGTCCTTAGACATAGCCAAGGTAGTCATCCTTTTGTCCAGTTTCTATTGTTTTCTTAGCAACATAGGAAAATACAGAGACTAAGTTGCCATTTCTACACACTACAGTGATAGCTGATGATGTATAAACTCCAAATTTGCTTTTTAGATGGAAGAAATTCAGTGATTAATTTTCTTCTCTGTTATTGTGTTTGAAGTTATGCTTTTTCTCTCTGACATTTTCAGAAGACTTTGGAAGACTGTGAAAACCCGTCTGCAAATCCTCCCTTCTCCTTTTTTTAATTCTTTATCTTATTTGACTGCACACATTTAATCCAAACAAAGCTTTGATTTTTAAACTACATTTCCTTTTCCCTCCAGGTATTTCTGTGGTTTCAGTGTATGGGTAACACAAAAAACAAAGAACAAAAAGTAGAACAAGACTGATGGAACAGGGAGTATAGTAGTCTTCCATCTGAGATCTCGTGGATTAAAGCACTGCAACATCTGGAGTTAAGAGTGTGTCTCTAATTCCTGCTCCTGCTAATTATTTCCATGCTCTGATTGCAAGACTTTTTAGAAAAAAACCAAATGACACAACAAACACTTTTTATATTTTCTTTGACAATGTTATGCTTCACAAAAACAAAAATACACTGGAGTAATGATTTCTCTCTCTTCCAGGAATACTTGCTAATTTTACAGATAGGGACAGCTTTAGGAAACATAGCCAACATCTCATCATGCATAACATGATCTCATATTGACCTCAAGATGAGAACTCAGACCTCAAATTCAGACTTAGTCTGAGAAATAGAGAAACATTTAAAGATCATGTTAAGAGGCTTCACAACTTGATTCTAGTTTTTATTCAACACTTGTCTCACTGCAGATGTTTCTGCAGCCTCTTGTTGTGAGCAGAAGGTTGGTCACAAATATTTGTGTCAGTGCTTGTGTCCCTAGGAATTTAAAAAGGAAAATGAAGAAATTTTGTGACAGTGTCATACTTGTTTGGCATTCTTACTTTCTGGCTGGATGATGTTGGGGAGCTAAGTCAGCTGCAGTGAGGGAAAGGAGACCTTTGGAAAAACCCATTATCAGAGTACCATTACACTGGGTCATGCAGGAGGCCAGCTGGCAGGTGGAAACTTGTATGCAGATTCTTGATAGGCAGAGTAGTCATTGAGTCTGAACAGGTGGCACATATCTCTTGCACAGAAGTATGAGAGAGAAAGAAAGCACATTTGTTCTTCTGGATTTCTGTCTAGCAAACACAATTCTCTTCTTTCCCCCCCCCCCCCCCCC
>VWZF01003817.1:220-26626 GCA_013396755.1 Sclerurus mexicanus
CCTGAACCGCCTGCATGTAGGGTTGGGACTGCGGCTTCCAGTGCACCTTCGCACCTGCTGTTTCGTCCCTCACCTGTCGCTACAGGGCTTTGCAATTGCAGGAGAATCCCTAGAGCCTGCATAATGGATTTTTTAGGTGAGGCGCAGCGTGTGCAGAACTGGCCCCATCCCTTTACTCCTAAGGTTCATCTGCCAGGGCCAAGCAAGCTTAGACAGTGACAGTGAAGTTCTCAGAACATAGGTTTGGTTTAAGTATCCTTCTCTAAGAAGGATGGCCTTACAGGGCTAAGCGAGCTCCATCTGCCCAGGTTTGAAGTTAGAGTTGTCCTTCTCCTAGGATGGTTGCTGGGGGGGCTAGCAAGCCCATCCTGCCCATGGGCACACTTTGTCTGACCCTTCAGTTGAGATCTGACTAGCATGGGAGACCCTACTGGAGGCATGTACCACCACCAGCACAGCTTGCACCCTCATAAGGGCATGCAAGCTTCTCCACCGCAACAAGGGGGTGTCCATGGAGAAGTAAGGGAATTGATTTAGTGTTAGTTTATTTACAGGAGTAGAAAAGCACTCTTTACCTCCTGTGTCTTAGAGTGGTATCAATAATCCAATCTTTTCAGAAACATAGTTCTCATGATATTCATGAAATCCTGATATTCAGTTGTTTAATCTGGACCTGTTCCTCTCTTAAGATTCCAATATGTGTTTAATTTTCTAAAACAAAAAAATTGTAGCATAAGTAGCCTACATTCTGATTACTTTTTTTTTTTTCCTAACAACCCAATAAATAAAAATTTGTCACATTGCAGCAGATCAGAAGATCTGGTAGTGCACTAACATTTCAACAAAAATGACATCCGGTCAACCGTTTTTGCTCAGAAGGTTAAAAACAACTGATCAAGGTACAAAGCTTTAAAATATTATGATGAAAGGAAACAGACTAACTCATTTGAGGTTTGTACACTTAAATCTTATTCAGAGTTTACTTACTATGAATAAAAGTTTTTTATTACTGAGGTAAAGTGATTATTATGAATGACTGTAAAACAAAAAATTATTCAAAACAGCAATTTTTTTTTATATGAAACTAAGTATTTTATTCCAGAACAGGTAAAGACTATTAAGTACATGAACAAACAATAAGAAAGTCATAAGTTTCAGACAATTTCTAGCTATATACATGTAACTTTCTCCTTTGAGGAATATCTTTCTGTGCTTTACTAGTAAGAAATTAAGTGTTTGACTATATGCGCTGTTTTATTTGTTTGGCCTATGTGTGTTCTCTTTTCTTCTGGGTAAAATATAAACTAGAAAGTTTACAGCTTCAGATTGGAGAAAAGGTCTTCTGTGGTCCACTGAAAGAAATCTGGGGAATTAGTAGCAGAACCAAAAGAGAGAGATCTTCCTCTCACAGGAGCAGTGTCTTAACAGATGGGAATTATTCCATATGGGAATATATATATCCCATATTCCCATATGGGAATTATTTTTTAGGATTCTGAGAGAAAATAGTGCTACAGTTTTGTTTGGATTGAGGGGGTGAGGTAGAGAAGAAACACTCAAAAAACACCCACCAAATTACTATGTAGGCATTCAGGATCTGCAAATGCAATATTAGAAGGTGCTGATGTTATTCTGTTAAAGGATGGCTGTTTTCATTTTAGCCTTTGATTAATTTTCCTACTTCAACCTGTGTCATCTGCTTAATGTTTTTCATAGTCACAGGGGTGCAACATGTTAGAAGTTGCAACTGACTTCATGTACCTTGGAATCATGTACTCTGGGATTCTAAGAATAAAACTTTCTGAAGTGCCTATTGAATACAAAAATAGTGTTATGTTAAATATTTACAGTATGGGTAGAATACCCATACCTGAACATAAATGTTTCTCGTCTACTGATAGTGCAAGTATAAAACAAACTATTTATGGAAATAACTGTACAAACAGAACATTGCAAATGAGAAATTAAGAAATTAATAGGAAAAATCTTATTGGACATATTACACTAGTTTTGCTTCACTACCTTGCAAAATATATTTGTTTTAAATATCATATAAACCAAAAAGTATTGTCCTCTATTGTATTCTACTACTATTTAATTATTAAGCTATTTCACTGAAGTACAACGATACTGTGCAGTCTTAATCCTACCTCTATACTCAGTATTCCAATACTTCAGTTAAAACACATGAGAAACAAATTATTTATTAGGGGAGTGTCACTCTATTTTTAAGGCAAGTTATGTGTTAGAATTGACTGCATTGTTTTAAAAAGTGTTTTAGTACTCATTCAAGCAACATGATGTATATCAGAAGGATGGGCCATTGTCAGATGAGCTTACTCCTAAACTCAATTGATTGAACCTATAAGTTAAAATAATTATGTAAAGATAGAACCATGGGTCATGTTATAATGAGAATACCTTGGTCCCAGTGTTTGCTTAATATTTGAAAATATACTTTGAAATTGTAAATCTAGATGTTGCCTTAAAGTGTATAATATTTCTCATTCTCAAATCTTGAGTTATGGTCTATCTGCAGAATTTCAAGTGAAATCCCAAAATAAAGATTGAAGATGAGAAGCAGGGAAAACAGAAGGCTTATCCATGCTCCTCCCACCATGTTAGTTCCATAGTTTATGGCAAATATATATAGCTTTTGCAGATCTCAAATTTTTTCATTGTTTTAACAGAAAAAGTAGGATGGCATTCTTAGAGTGCTGTCCACGATAATTGACATCAATCACTGACGGTGCAGTGAGATACTCTCAAAATTGTTTTTCCTGTCACTGAAGGCCACTAATTTTTGTAAAAAATTATCAGGATTTTGGTTTTGTGGGATTTTTTTATTCAGCAGTCTGTATCCACAGTTACTTTTTCTAGTCTTTGATATGTTTCTGTATTTCTAGCTTGGAAATTATTAAACAGAGAGTATTTCCCCACAGCTGAATGCCTTTTTAAAATGTCAAATGGGCTAAACATTGGCAAAATATGAGTAGTATGATGAGCAGGACAGAAAGGTCTTGTCTGGCTTTCTCAATAAATTGTTTTATACTACTGTAATCCAGAAGATGAACTTTAAATCTCTAGGGAATTCTGTTTTATGTTAGATGGCTTTTTCCAGCATGACCCATAGAAGTGTTTTACAGTTCAATGATCACTCTTAATTTATTTTTTTTTCAGGCCATAATGTAGCCTATATAAGTTTGTCTAATTTTCTTGTCCTGAAATTTGTAAGTTTAAACTTTTGGTAGCACTTCACATATTATAAACTCATTCCCTTCTAAATTGTACATGTAGAAGTCTTTTCACAGTACTATTTATACCTTTGAAGTGTAATATTAATGTCATTTTTAGGATTACTAATTGTCCCTATTACTAGAAAAGCCAATCTTTTTTTCAAAATTATATCACTTTTGGATAAATACCAAGGTTTTCTTGGTTATTTGCAAAAAGAAAAAATATTTAAGTGAATCCAATAGGGTTTCAGATTCTTGTAATACAGGTATTTCTGTAGTATGCTATATTGTGAAAGGTTTGATGAGCTGTCATTTGGATATGCAAAGAGCATTGTTTCAATTAGATATATGTGTGTATATATATATTATATGAATAATAAGGGAAAATAATAAGGGTGGAGGTTTTCTGTTTAAACAGAATTGATCTTCACCTTGATCAGAGGCAAGGTCAAAACTGAGACTAACAGTTTATCTTCTTTTTTCAGTAAAGTTTGAAACTTTGTTCTTTTGAATCCACTTGTGTGTTCTACCATAAAAGACTGGAACGTGACAATGACAAATCAAGTAAATATTCCAAGTGGATGTCTAATAGGTTGGGTCTCAGTAAAATGTAGACTCCCTGTAGCTGTAGGCTTCATAATATTGATTGGTTGTATATTCAAAGTCTAGTACAAGTTTCTGCTTATGGTAGCATAACCATAGAATCATCAAATTTGGAAAAAATCTCAGATACCATTAAGTTCAAGCTTTGACCACCACCATGTCAACTAAACCATGACTGTCCAGTCATTTCTTGAGCACTACCAAGGGTGTTAGCTCCACCACTGTCCTGAGCAACCCATTCCAATCCTTGACAACTCTTTCAGTAAAGAAATTCTTTCTGATGCTCAACTTTAACCTTCGCTGGTGCAGCCTGAGGCAGTTTCCTCTTGTCCTGTTGCTGTGCAATTTTGCAACAGAACTAGCATTTTCATCTGTAAGGATTGAAAGGTGAAGGATTTGAAGTGAAACGAACACAAAGCATGTAAGATGTGGCTTTAAATAAAATTTTGAAGACTATGTATTTTTACTTTTTCTAATGTATCAATATAACTTTTCAGTCTGTATAGAAGCCCATCATACCTGCCTCTCTTTTTCACATCTTTGGTTAACTACAGCTTGTCAGCTTTAGTAAGAGTTCTTTCCTTGTCCTTTGATATCTGGTTTAAAGGAGAAGAACACATAATTAGCAACTTATTTTACACAGATGTATATATCCTAATGACTGAAAATATTTATCTTATCCTACATATGAAGAGAGTAGGTGGACTCGACTTGATGCAGGTTTTTTTGGCAAAAACATAGCATTGATATAGCATTTCAGCCTTCCATGACTGAAGCATAAGCCTATAATCCCCTGAATTTAATAAATTGCAGGTCAATTTCTCACAATAAACTGAAGTGAGTCATTGTTCCCTTTCTTAATAATACCTCACAAGCACAACATTTACATGGTACACTTTTCCCTTCACTGAACTTTGAATTTAATCCTAATGAATGATCCTTTACCAAGCTATTTCATAAACCATAGATTTGTGTTCTCCCTCATGTAGAAATCAATATAGCATAAAAAATTCATCAATATATTATCTTTTAATTACTAGATTTTTTTACATCAGCTATTTAATTAAGGTATCACGCTTTCATATTTGAAATAAAACTATTTTTTATCATTTTCAGAAAATCACTGATAGCTTAATAGATTAATACTAGTTATTGGTAAAACAATTGATTATATATTGGTGGGAAGCTCAATCTGAATTATCTTTTGTGAAGTATTTTGTATTTAGGAACATTATTTTCTGCAGTTCCTAAAAGGAAATAGAACAGTTGGACATGAGGTTGGAACTGTGAGTTGGACAACTACTCCATGTTGAAGGCTGTGTGAATTTGTTCCTATGCTTCTTTCTTTCAGTACTAATGAGCTTCTCACTGCTTAGCTGTGACATGTGAATATTTACTACCAAATATTTAAAAATTGTCCTAAGCACCAGGTAGGAAATGTTTTCAATTATTTCTCAGAGATTTTATCAAAGAAAGTGTCATGTGCCAACTACCTAGTAGAGTATTTGGTTTGGAAAGTCAATGTTTTTTCAGAGATACTAGACATTCAAGCAGTGAAATGTATTTATCTCACTTTGCCACTGATTTTCCCCTCTCCATTTCTGAATATTTACACGATCCCAATAATTTCCAAGTTTGATTATTTTAAGCATTTAATTTTAAAAATTAAATAAATTAATCTGATGGCAGATGTTGAACAGGATGGGATCTGATTCAGTCACATAAATCACTACTGCTTACTTTATGGTATAGCTCTTAGAAAAGCTCTGTGCTAAACTAGTGCTGGTTTTCATATCCCAAAATACGTTCAGATTTTGACATAAACTGTTTTAAGAAATAATCTTTTTATTTTACTGTGTCTTCATAGAGGTTAAAAATGTTGACTATGAGTAGAGAATTATTTTAAGAAGGTAAAGGAAAAAAGCCTGAACCCTAATTTTTTCCTTTTCTTCTCCCCTCCCCTTTCATATGTCCCTGAACACACCCTAAACTTAAGAGTTGGACTTGAAGATCCTTGTGGGTCCCTTCCAGCTCAGAATAGTCTTTGAGGTCTTAATTAAAACAGGACCAAAAGATTTTTATCAAACATATCAGTATTTGATAATGTTTCTCTTGCACTTTGACTAAGCTTTCCATGTGGTAAATGTAATTGTGTTTTTTTTTTTCCTTCAAAAGAAAATTTGCATCCTAGTTGTTTTTTTTTTCCTATTTTTGTTTTCTTTACTTTTTAATATCAGTAATGAATATCAGTACACACACTACAACTATACAAATGGTTTATTATTGACAAGATTTTGTGACTGAAGCTCTCTTTAATAACATGACACATCACCTTTTGTTAAGATCTTTTTGAAACCTGGGTCTTTTTGAAAAATCTCTTCATGTAATTCATTGCTGAGTAAGAGTAAAATGGCATGGAATTTCATGTGGCATATAGAAATAAAAAAATCCCACAAAATTAAAAATTCTGTAGTATATATGTTTGTTCATTCTGATCATCATAGGGCTAGGGCAGTTCTTGTTTCTCATAAATGTTATTCCTAATATCATGTTTGGAATAAAAAAAGGGGTTTGGAATTACAGCAACTTGTACAGATTTACAGTTTGTTTAATGATTCCAAAATATTAATTGGATAGTATTCTAATAGAGTTAGAAGAAGCTATTCCTAAATTATCGCCGACATTGATCTAACACATTTGCTCTTTTGTAGTAGTGTCAGTATTTTGCATCTTGTTTAAATATGCACAAATGCAAGCCTTTACACAATTTTTAGACAAATTCAATATTTTTATAAATATGCATATTTATGCTTTCAAATTTACTATAAAAAAAAAGTTTGACTAAGTCAGATATACTTTATTAATACATTTCACATCTTATGTTTTCTTTAGGGTACTTAACCTGACAGAAATACCTCTAGTTCTGTCATTCTTTTTTTGGAAGGGATATATCATATCAAAAGTGGTTTTGGCATGTAAAAAATAAGCTGGTTGAGTGTCCAATCTATAAAGTAGAACAGAATGTGGAATGTCTAAACATCAGTAACATTTATGTAGGCATATTTAATTTACATTTTGGTTGGTTTTGTCTTTTTTTTTCCCCAAGAATTTCCCCTAATTTTGGGGGAAGATACATTTGCATTTTACTTGCAGGCATTGATTAATGCCAAATTCTCACTAGAATATCAGTAATTTTACAGGAACTGGAAGAGATTCATTATGAGCTAACATGAAATACTGAAACAATGTGCTATATGAATACATAGTTATAAAATGGAAATAAATTCCATCAACTCATATGCTTTGTGGGTATTTTATCCTAATTTCTACTTTGCTCATGAGTGTTTGTTTGAATTAAACTTTATTTATCAATTCCCCTTTTTTAAAGCATCTATCTTCCCTACTACTACATGAAAACATAGGAAACCAAGAAGCATAATATTCTGAGTGGCAACATTAAGAGCACATTTTTATTTACTTCTTTAAATGTTGTGCCTGACAAGCAATTGAAAAGTCATATTCATTAACATCTAACTTAGTATTTAATCTGTGAAACATATATAATTGCACGTGTCCATTCTCAAATACATGCTAAAATATGTGTCTTACGTCCTCATTTTGGCTTCTATTCTAGTTTGCTGATTCAGTGATATTGAAGTACCTAAAGTAAAATATTAATAAGCTACTGTCATATTTGCAACTCATTTCAGGTCTGTAAGTCAGATTAAAGGTCACAAGTAATTTTAGATTTTGTGTTCTCCCTTATTTTTTATTTCTGGCTCCCTTTAAAAACTTTGCATATTTTTGCCTGAGATGGTTTTAGTCTTATGAATTATAAAATACATATGAGAGGCTGTTTACAGCAATACATGTAGATGGAGATGTTTATTTCTACTCTTTGATAGTTTAGTTAAGCATAGCTACACTGCAATTCCCTTATTCTTTACTCCTTCTCCTCTTAAAGAGCTAATGATGATACACTTCTAAAAGTCTAGAACCAGAGAATGTGAAAGAGGAGAGAAACAGTTACATTTTATAGGGAATATGGTACAAGTACTTCTACCATTTTTTATACTCAGATCTTAAGAGGATTAGTTTTTCATATTTACTAATAGTAGGTAACTTGTGCCCATTTAAAGAAAGCATTTTACCTTAAGAGACATAGGTATTCTATATAAGTTAAAATTCAAGTGCAAGACTTTTTTCCCTCCAAATACACAACATATATTTTTAGATTTCTCAGTAGAAAATTAGTGCAAATTTTAGTAATAATGGAAGGAAAAAAACTTGAGCATCAAGAATTTGTCTGGCAATGTCTGTGGTTCCTGCAAGTTACACGATAAAATTTGATATACACAGGCTGTGTACTTTATAATGTAGCATCTCCATTAACATACTGTATGGTTTTAAACCTGTCAGAAAATAAGTCTTATATAATTATTTTAACATTTTAGAGGCAGACAACCATTACTTGAGAATTGTCATGGTACTTTGAAAAATTTTAACCCTTTATGTTGTTAAGTTTGAGAATTTTAAAAATAAAGATGGGTTTCTTTGTAGATTTAGATGGAGCTGTTAAACTGGAAGGTGATCTTCCAGAAATGCTACTATTTCTTCTCAAATTCACTCTTGTATTATGATGGCACATCCATTTTTAAGTGTCATGGAGTGAAACAGAATTCTCGCACTTTAAGAAGAGAAGCCATGTCTATCAGTTTCGGCCAGCCACAGAAGCTTTAAGATTTGATATCAGATATTAAGATCATGATTTTTACTTAGCTATATGAGATAATTAAGTAGTACCTGAAAACTGAATAGATTTCATTTTCAGCTTTTAACAGTGAAGACAATATTGTGAAAGAAGTTGGTCTAACTTTTATCTATTTGTCACTAGCCTAGGAAAATGTATTTGGTAAAATACAGAGAGCTGACAAAGTTCCATTTCTGTAGGGAAAGCAGTGATCAACTAGAACCCTTTCAAAAATTTTTTGGAACAATTTTGACTTATAAAATTATTGGAACAAGTAAAGCAAACTATATTGCAAAGTTCCCAGCTACAGCAATAAGCACTGTTTCTTTTTTCCTATTTGATGCCAGTTCTTATTAGTTCTAAACATAATGAACAGTGTTTTAGTATTTGGTGTGTTTATCCAGATTATACTGTTATTTCTGTTTGATGCTTTGCATAAGTGTTTTACTTTAATCTCTGGTGTAAAGACTGTGTGGTGTTTTAGATTCCAGTAGGGGCTAAATGCCATTCTTGGAAAGATATGCTTTTGAACTGGCAAGGAGATCGTAATTGGCACTGAGAGTAAGTAGTTTTTATGTCAAGGTTGTCAAACCTATTTTGCTGCCAGCTCTTGGCCTGAATTCTACTTAATGCCAGATGGCATTGTTTTTCAGATGTTCTTGAATACAGTAGATCATTAATTCCCCCTGGATTTGCTCAGACACCTTATATGATGAATTTTCCTGCCCACATGCCTGTGCACTCAGTGGAAATCTGTGTTATTTCTTCCTTTTTATTGTACAGAAATCATGATTCATTCTTAAAAAAGAAACAAAACACACACACACACACACACACAACCCAAAACATGTATTCTATATAAGGTGTGCAAAATAAACAAATGTTCTTTATTTTTTTTGAGGTGAATGTTGTATTTTCCACACAGAATTGTTTGCAGGTATAGTTGGCATTATTTAGACACCTAAATGCTCATCTACTTACCTTGGTTGTTCCCACAAATCAGGTAAAGAGACTTACTGATATAAAATACCCTTTTGGTTTTATGAATGGACAGTTATTTTGCAGTGTGAAAGAGCTGGCACACATTGGATGGTTGTTTTGAAGTCCCTTCAACTCAGGCCACCCAAGACTTATTCTTCAATGTTCCACACATTGTACATATGTGCTTGATACCAGATTGTACCAGTGAATTCCCAGGTTTAGGGTCCATGAAAAGGGGTCTTTGTTAGAAATTGTAGAAGTCAGTAGCAATGTTTCCTTTTCCCAAGAAAGCATGCAGTTCGAATTAATAAGAGGACCCCGTGAAGTTGCCAAGGTAGGCATTGAATTACCTGTCACTGCTGGAGGAGTTTTAATGATTAAAAGCTGCTTTCTCTTTTCCAATAAGAATTTGCAAGGTAGTAATGGAAATTGCTCTGTTCTTCTGTTGTGGTGCGACCTACCAAAGAACTTGTTTCATTGTATGTATTAAAAATAATGTACTGACACAAAAATATCTTAATTTTCAGCCCAATTCTATCAATGTTGTTATATTTTAATGTATTTAAAGAACCAAATGATTCCAGGGACAAAATTAAGGTAGTGGATAACACCGAGTTTGTGTAGGCATGTCTTGCTGGCTTTTAAATTACAATTTCTGTTAAAAAATACCTCATGATTTCTGCTTGGAATCTCAAAGACAGTAGCAAGGATGCTTGTCAGCAATCTTGAGAGCACACTAATTTGTGAACAGCTGTTCATTTAGAGTTTTTATTAAGTGAGATTAGGTAGAAGGCATCTGAGAATCTGGTGAAAGATATAAAGATCTTGAAGAATTTTTTTCTTTTTTTTGTGTGTGTGGAATTAAACCAAAGTTTAGCCGCACCTCAGAGAATCTGGCTATCCCAAACAGGCAGATTCTGTGACCAGCTCAGGATACTTCTACGAAAGACCATGCTCTTCTATTAACAATACCATCACACTCTCAATTTTTAATTTTTTTTATTTTTTTTTTAAGAGGGAGAGTTAGAGAATAGCTTCTCCTGCACTCAGTTTTTCCTTTAGATTCTTGTGTTAGGTATGCAACCATATCCTTCAGAAAGGTTTTTCCTGAAGTTCTCTTCAGAAATAAAACTGTGATAGATGTCTTCCTGTGAATTTAATCTTTCTGAGCTGTACATTTTAAAATACATTTAAATATGTTGTCATGTCTGTGGCAAGGGCAGTGAATGCTGGAAAGTAAAATGTTGGAACTTCATCACTTTGAAGTGTGTGATGCAGAAGGGGGAAAAAAACAGTCTGCTCTGAAGCATGGGAGAAAGCTGATATCAGTTTTGGAGTGTTCCCATATTGAGTTCCACTATGTTGGTTCAAATTTAAGAGACAGATAAGTTCCTCACATTTTTTCGACATCTCAGCATCTGTATTGATTACCTCATGCAGAATTGGCAGCGTGGGCAATTTTATTTGAGGTTTTACAGGGTGGTTTCAGTTTGGCCATATCATTAAAGTCACAGAGCATCTCCAGGGTTCTTTTCAATATAGTTTCATAACTAGGGACACTGATATTTTAGTTTCAAGTATCATGTTATTATGACAGGCAACCATAAGGAAATCATACCTGTGGGTATTTTTCTACTATCTAACAAGGTTTATTATTTCAGTACTCCTTCATCTTCATCCCATCCTATTTGTGCTTGGTATACCAGAGAGAATCCTATTATTTGCACTGAATATAAATTTAGTACCTATTATTCCTCAAGGGGTTTTTAGTTAATAAATTCTTTATGGATGACATAAGGACTTAAACATAAAAGTATACTTTTTCTACTCTTAAGCAAAGACTGTATTGAATCTAGCAATTTGAATTCTATTAATTAAAAGCAAATAAACAAAAATCTGAAGACTCTGAAGGACTTTAGAAAAGTTTTCTTTGAGGAAAAAATCCATTTACTAAAGCAAAAGCAGAATAATTATGCATTTAAATTATAAAAGAAAAACCATACTATGGGTTTTTTTGTGGACATCCATTTCAATCTCTCTAATAACATAAGCAGCTGAACTGGACAACTGTCACCCCAGTATTTCCAGTTACTCAGTCATGAGCTGTTTTGCATACAGATACACAGAATCTCTCACACGAATTAGTCCTGGGGTTTCTAAAATTGCTAGTCTTATTTGTTCTTTCATGAGACTGTAGTTTAGAAAATGTTACTGTTTACTTCTCTTTATCAAACAAAAGCATAATGGTTCAGAAAGAGTAGAGAGTTTTGCCATGATAAATTTCCTTTTTTTCTCAGTCAAGTAGAAAGTACTTTGAAATAGGAAAAAAAAAAGAGATTTGGAAAATACTGTCACAAGTTTATAATGCTTCTAAGATTTGCAGTTCATGGTAACAGTTTTACTACACCAGACTACTAGCTGGAAGCGTTAGCATTGTTCATAAATGCTCCCTGTTTGGGGTTTCATTTGATGTCCTAGCAATGAAGCTGAGAGGAGGATAATGGAAATGGCAGGCTTGTTGCTAAAAAACTAACCACTGTCTGGGAGAGCAAAGGACACAAAATATGTGGTTTATTATTGACTTCTGCAGAATAAGTCCTTATTATATCCTTTGGGGCAGATGGAGGTGATTTTTTTGCCTTTCCCTGTCACTGTGTCTGCACCATTACTAACTTGCCTTTAGCACTAACCCTTAGATTCATTTTATAAGATTGCTAGTCCAGAGCAATAATCTACAGTTACGAGACCAAGCTCTGTGGTAAAATGTAAAGGTAGCATAATGCCATATATACTTTTGAAATTTTGCTTGAAATAACTGTATTAATTTATCTAACTGAATCAGCTGTTTTGACACTGAATGTTGGTAATATTGTAGGAACACAAAAATGTGAAGAACAAAGGAAAAATTTTAACATGAAAGAGTAATTAAAGTAAGCACTGAGACCAAGACTTGAGATCACCAACGTTTTTAAATGTTTGCAGTTTCCTTGTCTTGGAATACTTTGCTCCTTAATTATATATTAATTCATGCTCACCTTCTACATCATTCCCCTTTTCACAGACTTGAAATATATTTGGTTTTTATTAATTCTGCTGTGGAAAAACATATTCTTTCTTCTGCTAGGAAGTTAGTCTTAATAGCAAACAAACTAACTTAGAAGAAATATATTTACTCTGGTATATTGAAATAATATTTTTTAAAGCTATAATTATTATTTTAACTTTAATACTTTATGTGAAACATGTTAAACAGATTTAATAAACCAATCATTGTGAATAATACTTTCATATTCTTAAGGTTGTTGATAAATGATACAGAACATCAAAGAGGTTTGGTAATGAATCAATTTAATGTATTCTTATAATGGAAGCTCTTGTTCACTAGCATTATTTTTGTAGTATGTCTTGTTCTTTCAATAGCTGTCATTTAAACATGAAAGGTTCCTGTAGTGCATTGCCTTAGGATATGATTTTCTAGTTTTATAAATAAATGATATCTAGTCTAAAGTGATGGAGTATCGGGCAAATGGGGAAAATGCTTATAGAATACCGTCAAATTAAAATGGAAGTAGATAAAATCTGCATTGGTACAGAATAAATTTAAAATACAATACAACTGTTCATGATTTAAATATGAAATTTGAAATTGAGAACTCTGGGTATTAAAACTGTATATTATCTAGTTATGTGTTTTTCAGTAGTCTTCCTTACCCGTTTTTCAGTTATATTTCATGACTTCCCGGTAATGCAGAAAGAAGTTATTCCAAACTCACTATTAGAAGCTTAGGCTGTGTGTGCTGGTTTTGGCTGGAGCAGTTAATCTTCTCTACAATGTCTGGCAGGGGGCTGTGTTTTGGATTATTCTGAACACAAGGCTGATAGCACAGAAAGATTTTTATTATTGTGCAGCAGTGCTTACACAGAACCAAGGCTTTCTGCTTTGCATACTGACACACTAGTGAGGAGATTGGTGGTGCATGGGAAATTGGGAGGAGACACAGATGGGACAGGTGACCCAATCTGATCAAAAGGATATTCCATGCCATATGACATCATGCTCAGTTTATAAAGTGGAGGGAACAAGGAGAAAGTGGAGGAATGTTTGGAGTCATGGAGTTTGTGTTCCTGAGTAACCATCACACATGATGGGGCTCTTCTCTCCTGGACAAGGGTGAACACCTGCCTGCCCATGGGGAGCAGTGAATAAATCCCTTAGTTTGCTTTCCTCATGTGAGTGGTTTTTGCTTTCCCTATTAAATTGTCTTTGTCTCAACCCATGAGTTTTCTGGCTTTTACTCTTCTAATCCTCTCCCCAGCCTTGCTGGTGGGGGAACGAGCTGTGTAGTGGCTGTGTGGTCCTTGGTTGCTGGCTGGGGTTCCAACACAGCAGTTGCATTAGACATTATGCCTTGGTTGTTGCAGCATGTATGATTAAAACACTAGCACTTTTTATTCCACACAACATTCAGTATTTAGATTAATGATTCTTGGTTTTGGCTTGTTTTCCTTGAAGCATTTTAGTAAACTGCATGTCTGGTAACTCACAACTTCTTCCATCCAGACATCTGAGATTGAATTCAAAGTATATGTACTAATATATAACAGTCTTCAGTAATTTCACTACAACTGTGAAGCTGAACTGACACTGAGAAAACTCTGAGTTTTTCTATATTAGTGTTTTAGTTTGGGTCAGAAATGTGTTTTTGAAACAGTCTTTCTAATTATCTGTACTTATTGTGGTTTGATGATGAGAACCAAACCGTCTGAGTGCATGAACTGGATTCCTCTCAAATGAAACTAAAGTGGAAAATGTGCTCCCAGAGCACACTAAATGTAGTCTAGCAACAAATGGACATCCAAGCCATGGAAACTCATCAGAAACAGAGAAAAAATTTAAGAAAAAATGAATTAACACAAAACACCCTCAAAAAAACCCCTGAAATAAAACACTAAGAAAAAACTGAAATATCATCCAACTCAGATTTTCAACAGCACTTCTTTTGCTTATTGATCTGTTCTTTTGGAATTGCATCATTTGCTAAGGCAAACACAATAATACAATATTTAGGATTATATGGCATTTTATATAATGTGACCTTTTCTTATACAGGTAGTCTGAGAGCTGCCATCATACAAGGTTGCAAAGCAGAGGAAGAAAGCTGTAGAACATTGTTCTATTGAATGATCTGTTCAAAGGTATTTGAAACACCACAAACGACAGTTCACACTTTGAAATACGTGCCCTTTCAAGATTGTGGAAAGTTAGGTCAGTGGGGAAATGATCCACATAATTCAAATAAGTAGATTAGAGTGATCGGGGAGGGGGGAAGGTGGGGGATAGGGGGAGTAGTGCATTAAAGCACTTCCATAGAGCTTGGTCTACACTTTCTTGAGCAAAAACTTCACCTATACTAATTCATGGGCAATTTCTGCAACTGAGCTCACTACTCCTCAAAATCAAGACAATGAGATACAACAGTTTAGACAATCTACAAAGTGGACAGCAAAAGTTAACAACCATAGTAAAAAGAAGGAATTAGTATTTTTCTTAATTTTTATGATCTTGTGGACAATCATGAAAAGATATAAAAGTCAGGTCTAGTCAAAGTAAAGGTCCATCTGGATACAAAGTTTGGCACCCTTTCTCAGATAAGCTGCCGAAGCATATTCCTTGGGCAGAATAAAAAGGAGAGACGCATTACTGAATTGAAAAGGAAACATGATGACCACTGGGCTCATTTAAATAGTTAAAAAAAACCCAGATTATTTACTTGATAAAACTTCATAATAAAACCAAAAGTTAGTAATGGAATTTGCACACTGGCTTAAATCATAACCATATAACTCAGTGAGAGCAGCTGCCTTATAGCCTGAAGACCTTCAATTAGGACTCTTTTCTGGGATATCAAAACCTTCAATTGGGACTCTCTTCTGAGATATCAGAGACCCGATTTACATTGCTCTCCTAAGTAATAAAAAAGTGAGAATGGGAACTCAAGCCATTAGAAAAAAAAATTCTTTGAAATTAGTAAAATATTCAAGAAATAATATTAGGCCTTGAGGATCACTATGTAGAGTCATAACTGTGTTCTATGTAAATGTAGAAATGAACTGTCTTTTAAAGGAAAATAGCACTAAGCACTGAGAGTAGAAATCTGACCGTTTTAAATTTAATAGTATAGACAAAAATAGTGAACTAGGATGTTATATTAAGGTGTCCTTACAGTTTTTGAGAGAGTTTGCATAGATATGCTGACAGGGAACTGTAAGTTAGCTACATATCCATGTTTTTTCAGTCAGTTACTGTGGATTTTTCTATGCACTTTTACCAATGGTCTATATACAATTGTTATACCTAGTGCAGCTTTAAAAATAAAACATCTTATATGACAAGATTTACACTTTTTTAATATTATTATTTTGATGGAGAACCCAAAACACTATAGACCATTTCTTCACTTTCAATTCAGAAATTAAAATTTATTTGTTTGCACATCTCATTTAATTTAAATCAAGATTGATTAAGAAGTGGGAAGAGGAGGAATACCAAAGAAATCACTTCTCCCTCATCTCTCAAGGTTTTCAGCAACTTTCCCATTTGTCTAGTTTTAAATATCTCTTAATTTTCAATATTTTTTTTCTTGAAAGTTCCTAAGCAGATCACCGTAATATTTGACAACCTCAAAACCTTTTATACAGTCTTTCTCCAAGAGGATTATTGAGTGAGGATTATATTGTGAAGTATTTGAAGTTATTCCATTTTGCTTCTTTACAAATCAATATGGCATTTTATTTCTTCTAATACCTTTATTCTCTAGTCTTTTTTAAGTCTGTGTTCACGTTTTAGCTGTCTTGTAGGTGTGTATTTTTATTTCTCTGCATTCTGGCAAATAACCCGAATTAGTTGGGACTAACTCTTTCAGATGCTAATTAACCACCTGTCTTGATGATTACATGGTCAACGGTTCCTTATTTGCCTGTATTCACAGATCATTCATACTACATTCTTCTGTTTTCTTCATAGTTTGTTATGTTATAGAGTTTGCACTCTAGACAAAACACAGTTCGATATGTGTAAAACCAATATGCCACTGCAAAGAAACCCTGTAACATAACATTACCCTGGTCATAAATCATCAGTAAAGCCTAAAAGCCTATAACTCACACAACTAGGTAAGATTGTATGGGAAAAGTAAAAAATTAATTTTAGAAAGATACCAGGTGTATAGAGAATGCCTTGAGTATTACTGGAAAATTTTGCATTATAATAGGTGTAAATATGGCACTAGCCACTTGATGTATCACTGGTGATGTAAAAGAAAGAAGTAATGGCAATTATTCAGGCTGTGTACAGATATAAGAAAAAAATAATTGAATATTTCACATAAACCGACAAAGAAGTGTATTTGCAAATGCAAATAGACTGAGAGAAAAAGTTGGCAGCTTTTCAAATGCCAATGACTAATATAAATTCATTGGTATTGTTTTAGGAACTTTGGGTTTTGAGGGAAAATAAGCCATTAGGAAAAAAAAGAAATATTTTTTTATATACAGGCACAAGTGAGGAGGGGCAAAGAAGAAATGATGCATTGAAATTTTCTTGTTGGTACATGCATGAAGAATTTTGTTAGATTTATGTTCATGATGTACAGAAGTACCTCTCTGTGTGATAGCAACATAGAGAAGATAGGTATTTTTGAACACAACTAATACTAACTGTCCAAAAGAGAAAAAAAAATAAAAAAAAAAAATCAATCATATCAAAATCATATAATATTCTACTCGAGCTTTTGCAATTGCACTGAATTAATTTACTTGGACTAATGTTTACTTTTCTTGCATGATTTGTTTTATTCAGTTTGAATCAGGAGACTAAGATGTTACTAAATGTTTAGATTCAAGTCTATTATTTCCATTTTCCCTTTGTTAGTGTCTTTCTAGTTATTAGAAACGTCTGTTGAATTGATGACATAAAGTATTAAGAATTCAATATTATCTAAAATGTTGGAGTTTTTGAAATGCGCTTCTATTCCTATTATTTCTGCTTTGCTCTTGTTCTCATTACCCAGAAAATAATGAACAAAATCTAATTCTTATATTTCTCTGATTCTTTCCCAAATGTATAAATAACAAAATATAAATGTTATGCTGTTTACTCACTATTACAACATAATAAATCCCCTTACAATCATCTCAAAACCCAGTGATTTTAGCATTTGTGACAGTAAATTTTGTTAGTCATTGACTGATAATTTAATCTTAGTATTTCAGTGTGAGATGGTAGACTACAGACGACTGAAGATAATTTCTGGATCTGAACTATTTTTAGAGCTATTAGTGAGCTGTCCAGAAATTGAAGTGATATTTAGTCAATCAACTATAAAGCAATTTCCAGTGCTTATCCCCAGATTCTCTTTTAATGATAGACTTTAAATGTTGTTTATGTAGTGTAGGAGAACTGCTAGAAGAGGACAATATTGTTTCTAACAGGGTATGTGCATTCACACACTAGTAATTCTACAAAGACATATAGCAAGAATTCAAAAAGTCAGTACAGTGCACTTTGTGTCCCTAAGAAATTCTAGGAAAATTTGATCTTTTTAAAAACTAATTTCTCTTTTCTTTTGGAAACTTTCTACTACTTTTCCATCTCCAGGTGGGTTTTTTTCTTCTCAAGTGCTAAGTCATCTTGGTATGTCTAGTAATAATTACTAGTAGTTGAACACTAAAAAAGAACTCCCTGAAAAAGACAATAAAAGCAATATTTATTTAATGAAGGCTGAATTTATTCATATTTAGAAAGCAAAATAATAATGCTATGTGATACATGGTAATACACTTAAAATCATTTAAATATAATTTGTCTAAAGAAAAATAAAGAAGGATAAAAAGTTTTGGTCTTTAGTAATATTTGTAGGTAACATTGTGATGCCTGGTACATATTTTCATAAGTTTTAAGAGTCTTTCTACTATAAAATAACCCAGCAAAACAAAACCACATAGCAAAAAAAATCCAGACCCAAATATTTCAAGAAAAGATAACAGCATGGTTTATTTTGGCAAGGGATAGGACTGTGTGTTTTCTAAGTGATAAATAAATCATTTTATTTATTTAACCACAGAAATAGTACCCAACTGACTTTGCTTGGGCTCGGAATGGAAGAGGTCACTGAACTACCCCAACTGCACACAACAGCTTGATGCATGGAAAGGTAAGATGTTTAAAGGCATGTCTGGGACAAAGGTGAAAATCAAAGTTGAAAAGTTAACATCTCAAACTGCCATTTCTTTAATATGAGAAAAATCTGTTTTACAAAGTAATAATGGATAAAACTGGATTTGCTGAGCAGAATTCATCATGACTGTGAGTTCTCCCGTAGCCAAATACTCTTGTGCTGGCATTCCACCTTGTGAAGGAACTACAGCTTAATATTCAAACAGTAATGCTTGGCCAGTGCTCTTAGCCTGTCTTTTTCAGCGGTATGGAGTAGGCATGCCTTAAACATACCAATGGCTTATGAAATTGAAATACTACCTACTGGAAGTTTAATGTGTTGACACAGTTTGCCTTGTTCTTCTTCTTGCCTTGATTTTAGGCATTTTAAGAAGTCCTGGACAATTTAAAAGAGCTTCCAATCTTGAATGAGTTGCATACTATAAAGTGCCAAATGGGCTCATTGGTTGATTTTGGCTATAACTACAGTGCTTAAAATATCTAAAACAGTAACTTTTAGCACAAACATTTCTGGGCCCTTCAAATTGCAAATATTATCTTCTTACGATAATGATTTCTTAGTCTCTGTAAGTGAACTGAAAACAGGAGAGCATGTTTTTAGCTATTTTCATGAAGTTATTTATTCTGCGCTATAACCTGTTTTCAATACAATGAAGCTGATATTGAAAAACATTCAATAATAATAACAATGTAAAAACATTCAAAATTATTTAATATAATATATAACATTAAAATGTCAAAATTATAATGATTATAAATAATGATTAAATTCTATTTCATGTTAGTGTGGAAACATTCTATTTCTCAAAATTGCACTTCAGCACATCTTGGATTACTTCTTAATTACACTGTAACCAACAGATACTTTCATACCTGTCTGGAGTTAAGACTTTGGGATAGATTGTGATGGTATTTATAGACTACAGTATTTGCAGGGATTTTTAAACCTTGTGTAGTATATTACCCTAACTTTTGTATCAAGCTATAAATTTGCTTCATATATATATATATATATGTATATATATATATATATTTAATCTGAACATGTTACAATGTAATAGAAAAACCTCATGCAAAATGAAATGCAGAAGCATAATGCACTGTGGCAAGAAGTCATAACTGTTGAATCAAAGTAAATTTTCAGTAGAATTCGCAAGTGTTCTTCAAAACCAAATTTAATGTCCTAGCTGCAGTTGCTTTATTTCTAGAACTGTTCATAAAATGCTTGCAGGATTTTATTTCATTCTTTTTAGAGTGGAAAAAGAAAATTTATTGTTTGCTCTAGAGACAGAACTTTGAACTTCTTTTGATGTCTCTTCCCAAAAACGTCCTTCTCTAGGTGAAAAAAAATCACAGAAAACTGTAAATTAAAAATTTCAGAAGTTACAGCAAATGAACATAGACAATTTTGATCTATAACTCTTACGCAGATTTAACTGTAGTGATAACTGGCATGCCTATAACTTGATTTTCTGAATAGTAAATAAACCAGAATATTACAAAATGGAACATTCATAAAACATTTCAAATAGTGTACATAGAGTATACTATAGACTTTTTAAAAGTGCCTTTTCATATAGAGTATTTTTACTTTTTTATAATACTTGAATATAGGTGTCTCATTTGAGTTCTTGTCTAACAGAAACAGTCAGAATAGGAGAGGAAGCTGCAGTAGCTGGAGAAATAGCCAATAGGGAAAAGGAAAGTATGTATGCAATTTCATAAATTGTCATATATGGAGAGAGATGTCTGGACAGTAAGAGATAATACAGGCACAAAGGTATCCATTACTAAAAAAATATTCCCTTTCCTGTACTCCTTGTTTCTTCCTCATACAATTTTCTTCGCCACCCCTCCTTCAATGTTCACATCTATTCTTGTATTCTCTATTGCTTTGTCACATTTGTCCTTTTTCATTATTTTATCCTTCTGTTTCTCCTTACTTCTCTTATATTCATCTGAACTCATTAACTTCTTTGTCATTTTAGCTGAGGTTTCAACAGGTATTCTTTTCACTCTCAACTTTATCTCAGAATCTACTACCAATGTACTCTACACCTTTGCTATAAATCCTTGTTAGGTCATGCCATGCAAAAGGACTCTATTCCATTGGATTTCTGAAATTCTAGGTGTTGGATGCTGGAAACAGTGAAACCAATTAGCTCTGAACTCTAACTTTTAGTTTGGATTTATTATCTTTGTTGCTATCTTAGTTATGTGGTGCATTTTTTTGTGAGAAATAGAATATTTAGGATAGGCAATAATCTGAACACCAGAAATTAAACATGTACCTCATATAAAATAGGGGATCCTGGAAGACACCTAGTTGAGCATTAGCCAACACTGCTCCCTTGCAAGAGAATGGTTGAGGTTTTTCCTGGACTGCATTAGTAGTGCTGTCAAGGGAAGTGATTCTTCCTTTTCCATTCAGCACTCCTGAGACACATCTGAAGGTCTAGTACTCTCCAGTACAAGAGAAATACGGAGATATTGGAGACATTTCAACAAAGGGCCACAAAGATGATTAAAGGACTGGAGTATCTTTTGTATAAGTAGGATATGGAGAAATAAAAACAAAATTAAAAAACACCTTCCCCCTACCACCTTCTCCCTCCCAGGCTCAACTTCACTCCTAGATCTTCTACATCCTCTCTCCAAGTAGTGTGGGAAATGAGGGAATAAGAGTTGCAGTCAGGTCATAAGAATGTGTCTCTACCGCTTCTTCCTTCTCATTCTCTTACCCTACTCCAGAGTAGGGTCCCTTCTTAAACTGTCTGCAGCTTATAGACTTTAGAAATTTAAATAAACTGGTCTTTATTAAATAGTCCTTACTAAAGAGTGAAAAACAGTGACAGGAGAAGGTGGTAATACCTTAGAGGAGTGATAAGTTCACAGTTTTATAGTTTCTTATGAATGGTTTGTTTATAGTATATCCTTGCTCATATTTCAAGCATAGAGAGTAGATAACCAAGTAATTTTTGGACTCCACGACAGATAATAAAAGTGTGAATACCAAGCAGCTACTGAATCTATTTTGAAACCAGCTTTACCATTCTACTTAGTGTTCTTCATGCTTCATTGACATTTAACAAGAACAGACTGTCAAAATACTGTATGAGATGTGGTAACTCGGACTCTCAGTGTGCTGAGTTTTTGCTGTGGTGAATACATTGCTTTCAGAAAATAATACTGTTGTATTAGAGATTTTTTCTTTACTTGTTCATAAGATTCAGAATTTCTTTAGTGGTCAAGCAATATTTTGAAGTATTAGAAATGCAACAAGAAAAGAGAAGCAGACTTTTGTAAAGTAGAAATCTAGACTATTATTTGCTGAGGTACAAATAGTGTAGTTTCATCATTTTTATTTGTGCAACTCTTTAATTTTCCACTAAGGATCTGAAGTGGCTAAATTGCTCCTATAAGCACCTTAATCATAGAAATGATTTGCATAACCTTAAAAATCAGCCTAAGGGTAGATCAGTGGAAACAGCCTAGTTGTATTTAGAGTTTCAGTATGGGGGATTTTGTTGTTAGTCTGGGGATTTAATTTGTTTCTTTATTTTTTAAAATAAAGACATTTTATATTTTTGGTCATCTGAAATTCATAATCTTTTAATATGCATTCAGCATTATCTCATAATTTTGAAACATATCTACTCTCTAAATGCTGCTTCTAATTATTTTGTCACTGAGAGCAGACCTTTGGATTAATTTTGAGATTATTTGAGGATTAAATGTGAGAATATTAGATATTATATTTCTTTTGTAAATTTAAAATATCTTTTACTCAATATTAAAACTGCCACATAAACTTGACTGAATTCTAACATTCTTGACACTTACAATTCAGAAGACCAGAAGGACCATTTTCAGGTTGCTTCAGAAGTACACTAAGATTGACTATCAAGAAAAGAAAAACCCATTTAATTTAAAAATATCTAAAATTAGGTAGAAATTTTACTATTTATTAAAGTTGAATTATTTGAAACTGGCTTGCTTGTGGCATGCATTTTATTTTCAATTCACTTCTATGTTCACTGAGTTTCGTGTTGTTGCCATACTTCTATCTCCTTCTAACAGATACACTAGATATATTTCTAAAGTGATAGTAATTTGCAGAAGCATTTTTGGATTTTTTTTCTTCTATTTGAAAGCTTTTTTTCAGCTAAAAGTGACAGGACTCTTAATGTGTTCATTTCTCCCTTGGGTGTAGAATAAACTGCTGTCAAGTTTTAGGAATGGTACTCCCCAGTTTAGTGCTCCCACTGAAACCATGCACTGCTTGCTCACCCCCTTCCCCTCCCTTATGGGCTGGAGAGGAGAATTGGAGCCAGAAAAGGTATGGATCAGGGGTTGAGATAAGAACAATTTTTGGGGAACAGCAATGAGATAAGAAATGAACACTAATAACAGCCATACATACATACATACATACAACAAAAATGTACAAGAGAGAGATGAGTGATTCACATACAGAATGCTCAGAACCAATGTTATCCAACTGCTTCCTCTGCCACACTTGATTGGAAGACACTCCCTTCCTCCCACTCCCAGCAATGGCATGAGGTGTTATAGAATAACTTTTGGGTACTAGCCATGCTTCCTCCTGGCTGGTGCAAAAATCAATCCTTTCCTGCCTGGAACTAGGACAGCCAGTAACCCCATGAACACACTCAGACAGCTGGAGCACCTCTCCTATGAAGACAGGCTGAGAGAGTTGCGATTGTTCAGTCTGGAGAAGAGGAGGCTCCAGGGACAATTTAGAGCAGCCTTTCAGTACCTAAACAGGGCCTCCAAGAAAGCTGGAGTGGGACTTTTGGCAAGGACATGTACTGATAGGACAAGTGAAAATGGTCTTAAAGTGAAGAATGGTAAATTTAGATTAAACATTTGGAAGAAATTTTTCACTGTAAGGGTGGTGTGACACTGTAACATGTTTCCCAGAGAAGTTGTGAATGCCCTAGTCCTGGCAGTGTTCAAGTCCAGGCTGGACGGGGCTTTGAGCAACCTGATCTAGTGAAGGGTGTCCTTACCCATGGCAGAGAGATTGGAACTAGATGACCTTCAAGGTCCCTTCCAACCTAAAGAATTCTGTGATTCTATGAAATATCCTATTTAAGACAAATGTACGCAAAAGAAGGTTGGTGTAAATGAACTGATAGTCCCATGTGAACTTTTTCTTTCTCAGAGAGTTTATGGGACTAAAATTTAAATTGCACTTCTACATGGGTAACTGAAACAGTTAGAAAACTGTTTTATTAGGTGACTTCCAAGAGCTGATGTTTGTTTTAAACAGAATTCTACATATTTTTAGCACTACTTAAAATTATTCTTTAAACGTAGACTGCAGTAGCATAGAGAATCACAAAACATACTCTTGTTATACCACATGAAATCAAATAGTATTGATAATACCTTCTTTATAAAAATTATATTCACTTTAGAATTATCTGCAGCACCTAAACCTGATTATTCTAGTAACAGCAACACAGAAAGGAAGATGAAGTATCTGTACTGGTTATTTTTCAGCATCAGAAGAACTCAGCAAAGATGTTACATTACTTTTTAATGTTGACAAATGACACATAAAAGCCATAAAGCATAGCTAGTTCAAATCATAACCCATGACCATACAGGAGAAGGAGGTACTGTTCTTTAAGGCATTTACTAGCATTTTGTTTTGTTGGTCTTATTTTTTTCTGACTAAGACCATATTTTATTTGCTCCATGTTATGCAACATGTATTTCCATTCAGATTTGAAAAGAAAGTGGTTCTAGAAGAATGAAGGTTCCTTAGAGTTACAAATGTCTATTGATTTCAAGAAATCAAGAGGGTATGCAGCAGAAACTAAACTAACGTAATATTCCATTTCATTCCGTTCCAGAATGAAAACAGATCTCCTACCCAAATTATGGCTAAAACACATAGTTTTCAGTATTAGTGTTGCTTTTACATATTTTGCATAAATGTAAAATCAAGAGATTCTGAATTCTTTCTTTGGAATAATTCTCGCTATACCAGATTTTTTCCATCTTCTCTTATCCTGTGTTGTATTCTGAAATGTATACTTGGTATTTTTGGTTACCTACCACTAGCAAATGCTATCTAAACTCAGGTGATAACTATAATTTGTATAAAATAATTTTAAAGCTAACAGGAGAAAAAGCCCTCTAACTTGAGACTAATTTCTTACTATATTGGTTCAAGAAGAACTAGGTGTAGTTCCTTGCTACTCCAGATAGTGACCTCCAGATCAGTGACCTCCATGATGACAGTCTTTTAATTATTTACTTTCTTTCCTTGCTTAAGGAAGGCGAATATTCTTCATTCATTTATCATAAAGGTATATCTTTGCTGGAGTAGTTGGCTGATCTAAGCATGTAATGTAGCATGAGTATCAGCTGAGGAAGTTGACAAATATTTCTGTCATGACTTCACAGATGGGATAAAGGATTTAAAATTACTATATTTTACACAATACTGGTGTACACCAGGTACTGGTGTTCTTTTATGAACAGCTCAGACGATCATGAAACAGGTAACAGAGGTCCATAGGGAAAGTAACATTTCCTAAGATCAAATGATAAAATCAGGGGAAGAAGAAAAAAACTAGAAATAACTGCCCAACAAGAAGAGTTTCGATACTCAGAATCATTGGTATGAGCAACAGTTATAGCTTAATAAAAGATACAACTTACTTGGTTTACTTTAAATAAGTATTTAAGTTATCATCTAGGAATGGCAACAAATTTCCAACAATTTTGTTACTTACTAACCTAAGAAACAACAAGACAATAGATGGATATGCTGCTTCTTTAAGAATGTAAGTATATAAAAATACACAAGCTTTGTTACTCTTCATTATAGCTTGAAAAGGAGGTGATTTTATCTTTTTCTGGAACTAGTTGAATTTTTATCTCAGAAACACCTGAGATAGTTTTGATGAGCTTTTCAAAATAAAATTCAGCTTTAGGTTTCATCTGGGATCGAAAGAATTTAGATTGAGGAAAAAAACCCCTGAATCGACAAAATACGTGTCAACTTCTTAAAAAAAGCAAATGCAAAATAATGATGCAGTAATGTCAGAACACCTTTACATAGCATATTTTGTAGCTTGAGCAAGAGAGCAATGAAGAGGGAGAATAGAGAGGATTGAACTTTGAAAGGGAAAACATTAAAGTTTCATAGTTATTTTGGCCATGATTCCTTAGAGCTTCAGAAGGATCTCAGGTGACACAATGTGAAGGTGATGAGCATAGACATGTCCTTAGCAAATAATTCTAGGATAGTAGCTGACTTTTGTCTGATATTGTGTTATTTCCAATGGAGGATTATAACTGATCACTAGTGTAAAGAAAAAAAAACTAGTGAATTATTCATCTTTATCTATCTCCTTTGAGATAATTTCTACCAGAACTACCAATGTGTTTCAAATTTCATGTGCCAATTATGACTTCCAATTCAGGAGTCTGAGTAGCAAAAGAGGTTCTTTGTGCAGTTTTCATACTTACTACTTTGTAGAAGGCAAAACACAGTCTGCCTTAACTACCTTGATAAAGAAAGGTCATCTTTTTCTGAAGTGTGTGGAGGTTTGGGTTGG